>SNQJ01S0158973.1:22088-36390 GCA_010110895.2 Picea sitchensis
ATCAAAAGATAACTGCTCATATGGTCTATTGTCGAATTGTCGTCTTTCACTATGAACTTGATGGTTTTCCTAGTTTATAACCCCTTGGTATTAAACGTGACTTGGTTACATAAGTATAAAACCTCCACTCATTTATCATTCAATTAATGTCAATGGGGTTTTGATTCATAAAAATTTTAATGGTTCAATGTCTATTTGATACATTAATCTTTGTAATCAAGTCGTGGACATGCATACTATTATTTTCAACTTCTCTGATCCTTATGCATACTAATGTGCCAAGGTGTTATTTTAAGTACAACATGAAATTATTAATCTACATGGCCTCGATCTACACAACCTCTTTCACACGCATGGTAATTAACACCCTTGCCTACCATTTCGAGCCATCTTTGCATTGCATTGAGGAAACTCGGGGCTATGGCTCTATGTTTTTTCTATCAAACCCTACCTTCGATTCCCGTGTTGGTTACATTCTGTTAGCCATGGATCCTATGGTAAGGATTGAGCCCAATGGAATCCAGACCTTTTTATCATTTGATAATGCCATAGATGACTTAGAAAGGAACGACTGGCGTGTGTTTATTTAAAAGTTCGAGGGTTTTAATCTAAGAGTTGCTCAAGAATTCACGTTGACATTCGATGGTTGCAGAGAAAAAATAGGAGACGTCCAACTTGAGTTAAATGAAGATTTTATAAGCCAAGCTACCATTCTACCAGCTGTGGGGAAAAAATGGTTCAAAAACTCAAAGGTTGAAGAGGTTCCTTGGTCATTGTTGTTCGCTTCAAGGAGAATTACCAGCTGCGACTGAGGTATGCCTATCTCAGCTTTAAAACCTAGATGGCATGATTTGTTAGCTATTGTGAAACAATTCGTTACCTGTGAGGGGAGATTTGGGTTGGTTTTCTTGTATCACTTGAGATTTCTTATGAGTTTTATCCATTTCCCCCTAAACATGCCCTATTTCCTCCTTCGAAGTCTATACAAGATGGCAAAGCAGTTTAAGAGGCAGAAGTCTGATTCTAGTTTGTTCCACCATTGTTTAATCAAGATTATTATTACACATCAGTTGAAATTAAACAATGATTGTTGGGATGCTTTTCTGTTACGAAATGGTTTTAGTAGTAGTGAGTTGGGACAGGTTGACAAGCCTGTCGTCACATAAACCCTCATGAAACCTACCATCTCTCCTCCTTCGCTCTTTCCCTGTGATCCTATTTCTAATTTGGAACCCTCGACCTATCCTGATTCTACCCAACTCGACACTCTACCATATTTGTATCCTAAGGGTTTTGTTAATACTGTTAAAAAATCCACAAGGAAAAAGTGTAAAGGCAGCGTCGATGTTAATTATAAGAATAAAAAGTTCACTCGTTGGGTTTCACGATGTGCTCGAAATAAACCCAAGCCCTGTGCAGACCAAAATGCAATTGTGGTAAGTGAGGATTCCGATTCGGAAATTGAAAGGTTCTTGGCCGAAGAGTATCCATACTCATATGGACTTTGTCCTGACAGACCCTACGATTATGTCACCAACTTACCACCGTGTCTAAAGGACAATCCTGATTTCCCTGGAATCAAACTCAGTAATGAACCTATAGGTCCAATGGAATATTCCCCACCTTTTAACACTATCAGTGTCGATACACAGTCTATAGAGCCGCACTGTAATGAATGTCGATCCTAGATCGATAGGTATTACAAAGACGTGTCTTTACTTTAGTCTCGGCTTAAATCCTTGGAAGACCAAGTGAATTCTCTAACGAAGAAGAATAACAGACTCCAATCCATAGCTCAAACCAAATACAAACGCCAAAAAACCATAGGGTCTGTTGTTTTTAAGAACGTGGAAGTGGTGACTGCAATAGTAAATTCAAAGATTGCTTGATTAGTTCGAATCCCTTAATTTGAGGTATGATTTTTTAAAAATAAGTTTAGTATGATTCTGTCTTTTTCAAATTAGGATACATGATTTATTTGCATAGATTACTTTTTAGTTGGTTTTGATTGATTCAATAAAATGTGATTCTAGTTATAATTATAACTAGCTACAGAATCGTGAGATTCTGTAGCTAGTTAGAAAAATTTGAATTACTTGTTTTGATAACTGAAAATACATCTAAAACCTTTTATTCTTATTTGTTTTCAGGAACCTATGATTTCTAAGGATATTTGAAGCACTGTTGGCATCTCTCAGCATACTATCTTTATTTTTTTAAATAGAATAGGCCGTTAGTTTTTGGTATCAAGTAGAATCTGGGAGCTTGCATTCCCCCACATTTTTTGGAACAAATTGGATGTTATCAACAGGAAATGTTTTGTTCCTGTAACCTATATAAGTATGTTGTTTTGTAACCTTGTGATCATCTCTGCCTGGGGGAAAAAACTATGGATCTATGATTTACAAACTTGAATGGAATATGATATTTGCACAGCTTTAGCTTCTGTATATCATGTGTTTATTCAAGTTATGATTATTTCGATTTGTAGCTAGATCGTGATTGCTTTAGATATCGTGGTTTATTGCAGATTGATATGATAAAATTTATATGATATCCATATTTTATGTCCAATAATTAACATGAAGTAATTATTCTGTTCAAACTTAAGATTAGGAGATTTATCTTCATCATTCATTGAACACTTATACACAAGTTTTCACAGCAGGATCTATCTCAATGTGGCCACTTGTGAAATTATAAAATTGTTGTTACTATATCTCCTTTATGTTCTATTATTTGGATTCAATCATTACTGCTTCACGTTTACGAGAATCATTTGTAGGACCTGTTGCAGGTTTGCCTCATCAAACAACAAGATTGGATGCTATACATAAGACGAATATGGGATGCGATTACAGGTTAGTTTGTGAGTTTTATTTCATTAGTTTAATACAGAAATTTCCTGCAGTCTAAACATATTCTACTATTTGTTATCTCTATTTTCAATTAGATAGTTTGATTTTTCATTTCTTGTTTATAAACATTATATTAAAAAAAAAACATAAACCAAAAAGATTGAACGATAACTTTGCTTTTGTTTAATAAGTCAATCCATATTCGATTTTTGCAAGTTTAGATTAAAATTTGCATTCTATAAATATTATACATATATTAGAAATAAATCCATTTGTATATATTATACATACAATAAGTATATTTATAAACATTACTTAGTAAACTGTAAATATATATTGGATCTGTATATAATTTTCAGCAAGTGTTATTCATTAAGTTATTTTATTTTCTTTAGTTTTGTTTTTCGCTTTTATAGGACTTAGATCGGCTAAGGGAGCCGCTAAACCCGTCGGAGTGGATCAATCCAAATGGCTTGGGTTAAGTACAGAACCTCGGACTGGATTCACTCCTCTAGTTGATGAGCGGTCAATTTCGCCCGTCAACAAATGGTGCTAGAAGGAGGGCCTGAAAATTATTAATGGAACGAGGTGGTCGTAAGACTCCTCCACCACCTACTCGCTCACCCATAGTGACTAGAATTCATTCAGACGACAACATTGTCCCTCAAACAACAACCACATCAAACGACGATCTACGGATCACAGTATAACTAGTAACTCCAAATCCTACGGGTGGTGACATACAAGAGAGTGTTCGCCAATCTCTCATAAGAACGCACAGTGCCTTCACCCATTTAAGACAACCAAACCGACCTTTGGACAAACCATTAGACTTCTCTGATATCAGAGAACAAATTAGAGGCACTGACCTTACTTTAAACCCTACAGATCCAATCCTCACTCCTGTAGCAGGAGGATCTAGTATACCACCATCACCACCTCATTCATCTCCTTCTTCTGGAGAAGAATCCTCTGACGAAGGAAGTTCCTCATCCCAGCCTTCAACACCACCCACACCTATGGCCAACCAGAACAATCCCGCCAGACCCTGGCTCGACCAAGATGCAGTGGCCATACCATGGCCTCAGCATTCCTTACCCAAACACCTAGAGAAATGGCTCCCTAAATTTGACCCAGACTCCAAACAGATCACCGAAGATCACATCAAAAAGTTTATGTTAGCCATTAGACTCCGTAGTGTCGAGCACGAAGATGTAGTCTATAGATTGATTCCCTACACCTTTGAGGGCAATGCCTCTACCTTGTACTTTGCCCAACAACCCCACACCATCGTGTCATGGGAGAAATTTGAATCCTGTTTCCTTGAGAAGTTCAGAGACGAAAAGTCTCCTGAAGTTCTAGTCATGGAGATTTCTAGTTTAAGAATGAACCCCAAAGAAAATATCAAAGAATTTAATCAAAGGTTCTTGACACTAAAGAACCGAATCCCTACAGATTCAATGCCTGCCGAGAATCTGATTATAGCATATTATACGAAAGCCTTACATCTAAGCATAGCCATTTGGGTAAAAAGATCCAAGAAATCCACGTTGTTAGAAGCCTTCGAAGAGGCTAGTTAGATCGAGAAAGACATCCTCATCTTAAAAGACACTACTAGCAATGAGACAGAGACTAGTTCATCTTCCAAAAATAAAATCAAAATCCTCCCTAGGCCTTCCCAAAACAAAGCTTAACCTGAAAGCTCAGATTTAGAAAACTTACAGAAAGTCATTCAAAAACTGTCCAATCAAGTTATAGATTTGAAAAGGATGGTTGAAGAAGCTTCTTTGAGCAAAGGGCCTTACAAACCCCCTTTTAGGAAGCCTTTTCCCACCAACTGACCTAATTCAAATACTGAAGGCCTAAATCTAGAAAGTCTCCAATTCACTATTCAAAAGATTCTAGAAGCACAAGATAACTTGATGCCTCCCGAGATCCTTGAAGAAGTAGTTGAACAAGAGACAATAGAAGAAGATGAATCTTCTCCAAACATTTTTGGACATTTTTTGAATAGTATTTTTCAAGCTAATTTCGAAACAGTGCATCCTTACAATACTAGGAGTAAGACAGCAAACAAGCCTTCTTCTGAAATCACTATGACTTTGCCTCCAAAACAGTCTAAGTCAACTAAAACTAAACAGAATTCAGTAAATGCAAGCTTAGATTATGATTTGGTAGAAGATCTAAAAAAGCTTAGGGCTAATATTTATGTTTATGAATTATTAAAATTCCCTTTTCTTCTGCAAAAAATGCTACAAAATATTGCAAAGAACAACAAAAATGGCAATCCAAGAAGTAACAAAGGTGTTCAGAACAACCCCAAAGTTCCTCAGAAGGCCTCCGCCAAAACTACTTCTGATCCTCACGAAAAAAGAGACCTTCCTGTAAATAATGTAACAAATGTAGATAAATCATCGGTTTAGAGGCTGCGAGTAAAAGCAACAAGCTTCCACTATTAGTACTCACAATGTCCTCCATTTTGTTAACTTTTGAAATTTCAATAGAAATGTATGCTTGCATGGTAGATTCAAGTGTGTCATCTAATGTAATGCCTTGCTCTGTTTGTCAAATATTGAGAAATGCAGTTCAATAATCCGCAGAAAATTATCAAGCTTGATCGAACTAGTGTTAAAGTGATAGGAAAATTGAGAAATGTGCTTATAAGATTATCGTCTAACCCTAAGTTCAGCCAGTGATTGATATTAGTGTTGTAGATATCCCAGAAGTACATGGTTTGTTTTTAAGAAGGGACTGGAAAAAGCTACACGGCTATTTCGCGATGGATTGGTCTCACTTGTAGCTACCCGAGAATGGAAAGCCGCTGAGAATCAAGAGCAAGTAAATGGTATTATCTAAAGTTCAAGGTGGTGATTTAGAAATAGTCCCAATGAACCATTCACTCATACGCGGTCAGCACGAAATACAGGGGATGAATCACCTTTTCGGTAATTTCATGGTTGAAACTTCTACTATCACTAACCAGGAACAATAATTCGGGAAATTACGACGCTATCTGCGGTAACAATACGCCCAATGATCACATGCAACCGACAACAATAAAATATGGTCTCTTTTACTGATGGTCAAAATCCAATGAAGTTAACAGTGGGGCTAAGTGATCATCTGATCGGCCGGAGTAACAAGACCCTGATTGCTTGTAGGTTAGAATTCAAATGTACAAAAAACACGAAGAATATGAGTCTTTATTGCAAGGCCTCGGAAAAGCATTAGACCTGAACATTCAAAATTTTACTGTCTTTGGCGATTCAGAAATCATAATTCGGACATGTAAAATTATATCGATTGTTTATCTCCACACCTTAAAAGCTACCAAAATGAGGTATGGAATTTGATGAACAAGTTTGTTGATTAAACATAAATTCTATTCCTAGGGTGAATAATTAGAGATTGATTTGTTAGCTAACGTGGCTTTGAAACTTTTTCCACTATGAGCTTATCTCGAGAATGCATTCTCCATCAGGCTTTATTTATTGGGCCGTCAGGTCGGACAACATCATGAGGTGGAGAGTCTTCGATGGCGATCAAAAAATTATAAGTTTTCTGCATATAGAAGAAACTTTTCAGGAGGCGGTGATAGACGAATTCACTCACGATGACAATTTGCACACTTTCACGGTAATACCAGATCCAGATCTCCAGAATCTTCATCAGACATAGTAAACTCTATCCCAAAATATTTTGTTAGATTAGAAAAAAATTATGATCTTCAAGAAAAGTTCTGAAAATCAGTGAACTATAACACAAATAGTTCCTCTTTGACGCATGAAAAAGTAAATTTAGGAATTAAAGGGCAACCCTGATAAAATTAATTTTGGGGTGGGGTGTTGCAATTAGAAAAAACGTTTATTAAATTATTTAAGGAATTGAAAGATGTTTTTTCCTAGACATACGACGACCTAAAACCCCATGATCCTAACATCCTTACAACGTTATTCCTATGAAACCCTAGACTCAACATTTTCAACAAAAATTAAGGAAAATGCACCCAAAACTTCAACCAACAGTCAAGAAAGAATTAAAAAACCCCACTGAATGCTAAGATAATTTTCCGAGTTAAGCACACACAATGGGTCTCTAATCTTGTTCTTGTCAGAAAGAAGTCTTGTCGACTATGTGTCAATTTTAGAAATCTTAATGGAAGTCAATACGATAGAACAACTTCACTGTCCACTCCATGGAGCGAGATCCTTCCAATAGGTATCGATTCTAAGCGATTATCCTTGTTGGATGGTTTTTTAGAGTATAACCAAGTCTTGATGTCCCCTCCAAACCAACTCAAAACCACCTTCCGTCCTCCATGGGGCACCTATGCTTATAGGAAGATGCCCTTTAGACTCATAAATGCTAGTGCCACTTTCGGCCGATGGACATCTCTTTTTAGAGCTTAATCAATCAATCGAGTCATATAGTTTGCACGGATGATGTTATTGTCTTACTGAAAAACAAAAGAAGATCATCTGAACTCATTAAGATCCGTTCTACAGCGATGTGGTAATGCGGCATTTCTTTGAAATCCTAAAGTATTATTTTAAATTGATAGAACAAGGTAAACTCCTCAGGTTCATTGTATCAAGTGAAGGGATGACTATCGACCCCGAAAGGACTCAAATCATCTCGAAACTCCCCCCCTCCCTCGTCAAAAAAGTCTATGCAATATTTCTTAGGCCAAATTAACTTCGTTAGGAGGGTCTTCCCGACTATCTGAAATGGTAAAACCATTACAAAACCTAATAAAAGGGACGTACTATACCATTGGGGACCTTTAGAAACCAAGATTTTAATTCAATAAAAGGGCCATATTAGATATGGCCCTCTCCTATTAGTACGACTTTTTGCAAGACTTCACCCTCTACACATTTGCTTCTAACCATTCCTACACCCGTAGATCCCCAACTCAAATAGCGTTGAAAACAATGAAGTCCCAATCACCTTTATGAGCTCGGCCTTCAAAGGAAGGCAAAACTTAATTATCGGTGATGAATCAGCAAGCATATGATGTTTTCAAAGCAGTAAATCACTTCCGATCTTATCTTTTTGAAATCTAGGATGAAAATAATTGTCCCTTACCCGGTTGTCAAAAAATCATTGGTCTGAGGAAAAAGAACTAAGAAGTGAAAAAGGGAAAATTGATTACATCCTTGGAAGTATGACATAGAAATCACCCTAGAAAAAATAGTAAGAGGCCAAGGTTTGTGCAAGTTGGTCAT
Organism: Picea sitchensis; assembly: GCA_010110895.2. Lineage (NCBI taxonomy): Eukaryota > Viridiplantae > Streptophyta > Pinopsida > Pinales > Pinaceae > Picea > Picea sitchensis. The sequence goes on from SNQJ01S0158973.1 coordinate 30,175, forward strand.
TGATTCAGCTGCAGGGCAACAATGGGAAAATGATATGTTGAATCCATGACAACTCTATCAAAATCAATCTGTTGTGCACAAAACCATTGGTCCACGGTATGATGATATAAAATTCTATCTTGAACATGGATCAGCTCCCCATCACCTAGATCCCACAAAGAAATAAGAGCATTAAGATTAAAATATGCATCTTTTTAGCTAATTAATGGTATTCTATTCGTCAAAATTTGATGGAGTATTAATCATTGTCTTGAAAGATGAAGCGAGAAAGGTCTTATTAGGTGCCTTGAGGGAGAAAGGTGAGTGGGCATTTTGGTGGAGACAACACTGCCCACAAAGTATTAAGATCAGGTTATTACTATCCTACCCTTTTCAAAGACGCTCACGCCTTATTATGCTTGAAGTGTGTAATTTGTCAAAAACATCCGAATGAGGATCTGAGAAACAAGCCCTTCCCTCTGCAACGGTTTCGGTAGACTCCCTTTTCAGCAGTGGGGTCTCAAGATGTTAGGCCCAATCAATCCGCCATCTTCATAGAAGCATAAGTATATCATAATAGCCCGCAGTGCACTTCACTAAGGTGAATTAAAGTGCCCATTAAAAGTTCTAAAATACCAGCCAGGTAATATTTTTCTTGAATTCAAATATTATTACTCATTTGGTATCCACGAATGCACGGTGTTGATAATAGCTAGCAGTACTGTCTCTTGAGGTGAGTGATTTCACTCTAGAAAATGGAATTAAACTGAAGTATTATGCTAGCTATTCTCCCAAGGAAATGTTTTGGCAGAATCGACTAATAAAATTTGATCAAAATTATCAAGAGAGAATGATTATAGAAACCATAAAATTGCATAGCATTGTTAGCGTAATGCGAAATTAGAGGTAACTCTAAAAGCTGTGGAGTATGCTCACCTTTATTTCTGGATTTATGGTAGAGAGGCAATTCTTCCACCACATGTCCTCCTTCCTTCTCTGTGACTATCGCGGAAGAAGCACAAGAAAGGACCGCCCCCCTTTGGAGAGAATCCAGATTGAAATACTTTGTTAAAATTAGTTAAAGTGAGGGCTCAAAGCGGAAGTGGATCAACATCAACTCATTCATTGTTAAAAGCTGAACGTTCAATTACGCCTGAAATTTTGGAGTAGGTGACCTTGTCCTAAAATGGGACAAACATCATGAGGGAAAATGAGAACATACAAAGTTTTAGAACTTGTGGCTAGGACCATTCTTAATTTTTTGAGAAATTGGGTCCCAGTTCCTTCCAATTACAAAATTTAAAGGGATAGTACACACCTTTCCGGTGAATGGCCAAGCTCTAAAAATGAATTTTTTCTGATGACACTCCTTTGTATACTGTGTAAATATTTTTATTTTACTTGTTGTTTGCTTTTCTTTGATGGTTTCTTTTTGATTTTTCCTTTATGCTTATCGGTCTTTCTTTTGAGACACACATCGTGCACCATGGGCTAGTTCAGACAAAAAACATAAATTTCCCCTCTAAGAAAAATAACTCTTTGAAGGTTGTTTAAGCATCGAATTGTGATATTCTTAGGGTTTTGCAAGCCATGTTAGAATAACTTGTTGTTTTGGCGTTTCTTGATTTCAATGCTGTGGCAGTTACTCACGATCATCCATAAAATTCTTCTTACATTGTCCCTGTTCATTAAGAGAACAAATCAGAGATGTCTCCCTACTCTTGAAAGTTTGTTTATTAACATACTATTTCTACATATTAATGAAGGAAAACTAAGAAAATTCTTCAAGATCTGCAATTTACTATGATGTGTCCAAAAACCAAGATTTTCAGCATCACCTCACTCTATTAAAAAATCTTTAAAACTAAATAAACCTTCAAAGAGCCGTGAGAAATGTTTGTAAACCAGGATATTGAGCAGTCACGTTGGCTGATGAATTAATCATACATGATGCAAGATGCTTCATCGGGGTACTGAATAGGCCCTCTGGCAGCGAAGCAATGTCGGTACATGAAAATTCTCGGATATGGATTCTTGTGATAATTTCATGCGTTCGATCACGGAACTTCTTGGCGGGGATATGAATATCAGTGGGTTAAATGACATCCATAATGAATATATGGACACATGCTAGTAGTAGTAAGTACGTCAGCGATATTGAGTTTTAACTTTAATATCATTGACTCTCCTACGATTGGGTGTCATCGGTTTAAGATCGTTTTTAAAATAACAGTAATCTAAAACTTGAATGATTTATGGTGATAATGATGATGAAAACAACTTTCTAGTTGTTTTCGATTCAAACTTTTTTCTGATTATCCTAATCTGAACTCATTCATTTTGCAGAGATAACTGCTTCTCGATGACGAGTAAAGCCATGGTTGGCAGCAATAATGCAATTTCTATTTGTTTATAAAGTGCCCTGGCTGCGGTCTTTAAATTCTGGATTATAGTCATAAAGCTTGACACTTATTATTTATTAAGCCTTTACATGCAGCCTTTGATTTTTGTTTCATGACTCCTAGCGCATGAAAACTCACGGTAAATTCACATTTTGGTTTCCATTTTATCAAAGATAGTATTCATATGGTCTGACCAGTTATTAGTCTTTAAGCTATGGGCAGTGGTTTCCCTAGTTTATAACCCTTGGTCTTAAACGTGCCTTGGTTACATAAGTATAAAAGCTCCGCTCATTTAGTATTCGGTTAATATCAATGGGGTTTTGATTCATAAAATTTTAATGGTTCAATGTCTATTTGATACATTAATCTTTGTGATCAAATCTTGGATATGCATACTATTGTTTTCAACTTCTCTGATCCTTATGTGTACTAATGTGCCAAGGTGTTATTTTAAATTTTCGCGTGGTATTATGTTTATGCATGGCCTCGATCTACATGACCTCTTTCACACACATGGTAATTAACACTCATGCCTACCATTTCGAGCTATCTTTGCATTGCATTGATGAAACTTGGGGCTATGGCTCTGTGGTTTTTATCAAACCCTACCTCTGAATCCCATGTTGATTCTTTGTTGTTAGCCATGTCTCCTGTAGTGATAATTGAACCGAACGGTGTCCATAGTTTTTTATTGTTTGATAATGCCAGAGATGACTTAGAAGGAATGGTTGGCGTTTGTTTATTCAAAAGTTTGAGGGTTTTTAATCTAAGAAGTTGCTCAAAATTGACGTTGACATTCTGACGGTTCTTGAGCAAAATATAGGAAGACATCGGCTTGAGTTAAATGAATATTTTTTAAGCCAAACTATGGGTTTACCAGTAGTCGGCCAATAGTAGTTCAAGAACGCAAAAGTTGAAGAAGGTTCCACGGTCATTGTTGTTAAACTTTAAGGAGAATTACTAGGCTGGGACCGGTATGCTGTCGACTTTAAAACCTAGATGGCATGATCAGTTAGCTATTGTGAAACAATTAAGTTGCACAATGAGGAAGATCCCAGGTTGGTTTCTTATCACTTTGCAATTTATATGGTTTATCAATTTCCCCGAACATGCCTTATTTCCTCCTTCGAAGTCTATATAAGATGGCAAAGCGGTTTAAGAGGTGAAGTCCGATTCTAGTTTGTTCCACCATTGTTTAATCAAGATTATTATTATACATCAATTGAAATTAAACAATGATTGTTGAGATGCTTTTCTGTTACGAAATGGTTTGGTAGTAGTGAGTTGGGACAAGTTGACAAACCTGATAATCCGCGAAGAAAACCCTCGTGAAACCTACCATCTCTCCTCCTTCACTCTTGCCCTGTGATCCTATTTCTAATTTGGAACCCTCGAGCTATCCTGACACTACCCAGCCGACACTCTGCAGTTGTACATCCCTGGGGTTGGGTGGAAGTATTAAAATCCACTAGGAAAAAGTCAAAGTTGCGGCCCGGAATGTTAATTATAAGAATAAAAGGCCCTCTCATTGGATTTCACATTGTGCTCGAAACAAACCCAAACCCTATGCAGACACAAAAAAAACAATTGAGGTAAGTGAAGACTCAGATTCAAAAATTGAAAGGTTCTTGGATGAAGAGTATCCATACTCATATGAGGACTTTGTCTGACGGACCCTGATTATGTCGCAAATTACCGCAGATGTCTAAGGACAATCGATTTCACAGTCAAACTAGGTAATAAATCTATAGTTCAATGGAAGATTCCCCACTGTTAACACTACCGGTCTAATGTCCATTCTGCTATACATCTGGCTAAGCATATAATGAATGTTGATCCTGTAGTCGATAGGTAAAAAGAGCGTGCCTTTGCCGGTCTTGGCTTAAATCCTTGGAGACCAAAGTGAATTAAGCTAATGAAGAAGAATAAGACTCTAATCCATAAGCAAACCAAAGACAAATGCTTAAAAACCATAGAGATTACGTTGTTTTTAAGAACGTGAAAGCAGTGATTGCAATAGTAAATTCAAAGATTGCTTGATTAGTTCGAATCCCTTAATTTGAGGTATAATTTTTTTAAATAAGTTTAGTATGATTTTGTCTTTTTCAAATTAGGATACACAATTTGTTTTCACCGAGATTAATTTTTAGTTGGTTTTGATTGATTGAATGAAATGTGATTCTAGTTATAATTGCTATTTAGCTCTGAGAATCGTGAAATTCTATAGCTAGTTAGAAAAATTCAAATTACTTGTTTTGATAGCGAAAATTCATTTGAAATCTTTTATTCTTATTTGTTTTCAGGAACATATGATTTCTAAGGAGATTTGAAGAACTGTTGGCATCTCTCATCCATACTATCTTTATGTTTTAAATATATTAGGTTGTTAGTTTTTGGTATCAAGTAGAATCGGGAGGTTGCATCCCCACATTTTTGGAACAAATTGGATGTTATCAACAAGAAAAATTTTGTTCGCAACCTATATAAATATGTTGTTTTGTAACCTTGAAACCATCTCTGCCTGGGACAAAAAATTATGGATTTCTGATTTACAGACTTGAATGGAATATGATATTTGCACAGTTTTAGCTTCTATATATCGTGTTTTATTCAAGTTATGATTATTTCGATTTGTAGTTAGATTGTGATTGCTTTAGCTATCGTGGTTTATTTCAGATTGGTATGATAAATTTATATGATATCCATATTTATGTCGATAATTAACATCATTAATTATTACACGATGTTCAAACTTGAGATTAGGAGATTTATCTTCATCATTCGTGGAACACTTATACACAAGTTTTTCCGCGATGGGATTATCTCAATGGCCATACAATGAAATTATAAATTGTTGTTACTATATCTCCTTTATGTTCTATCATTTGGATTCAATCATTAATGCTTCACATTTGAAGCATTTGTAGGACTATTAGCGAGGTTCGCCTCATCAATGACAAAGATTGGATTATACGGGGCCGAAGATATATGAGATGCGATTACGGAGTTAGTTTGTGAGTTTTATTTCATTAATATCTGAGAATTTCGTAGTCTAAACATATTCTGAATTTGTTATCTCTATTTTTGAATTAGGCAGTTTATTTTTCATTTCTTGTTTATAATTATTATAAAAAAAAAAAAAAACACGTAAAAAAGATTGAATGATAGCTTTGCTTTTGTTTAATAAGTCAATCCATATTCGATTTTGCAGATTTAGATTAAAATTTGCATTCTTGCAAATATATACATATATATTAGAAATAAAAGCCATTTTAGCATATATTATACATGCACAATAGAAGTATATTTATAAACATTATTTAGTAAACAGTAAATATATATTAGATCTATAAATAGTTTTCAGCGAGTGTTATTAATTAAGTTACATTTTTTTTTTTTTTTTTTTTTGTTTTCTTAGGACTTAGATTGGTTAATGGAGCCGCTAAACCCATCCGGGTGGATCAATCCAAACATATTGGGTTAAGTAGACAACCGGGGGACCAGATTCACTCCTCTAGTTGGCGAGCAATCAATTTCGCCCGTCAACAGGATAAAACCCCATCATATGTATCACTTTCCATAAGTTATTCCCAAAGTCTCATTTCATTATTTCCCTTAAATCATCTTTTTCCCCTGTTGCATAACTATTCTTTCTAGTTGTTTTCCAATCATTTATTTCTCTTGGTCCACGAAACCAAAACATTATGAGTTCCCAAATCTATTGAGAAAATATTTCCCTTTATTAAAGATAAGCTAGTTTGTTGATGCCAAAAACACAACTTGATCCACATACAAATAGGTTGCAATGCCCTTATTATTTATATATAGTTGCATA
>SNQJ01S0158974.1:0-21925 GCA_010110895.2 Picea sitchensis
AAGTGAGGGGGAGAGATCTTCAAAGATTACCTTGTTTCTCTCAATCCATATATGCCAACAAGCGAGAGCAGCCAAACTGACAGGGAGAGATTTTTCAAAAGACCAAACAGTGAAGCAGTCCAAGACTGTGGAACCATTCCACTGTAGATTTAGAGAAAAAAAGTTTATCAGGTGCTGCCAAATAACCTTTGTGAAATTACAATGGATTAAAAGATGATGAATGTCTTCTGAGGAACAATTGCAGAGTTTACACACCCCCGAGCCTTCCCAGCCTTTCTTCCGGAGCACCCCCCAAGTGAGTACTTTTCCTTTTGCTGAGAGCCAAATGAATAGTTTTATTTTGAGTGGAACATGCCACTTCCACAAGTTTTGAATCCAAAGGCTGTCACAGGAGTAGTCCATCGGTTGGAGAAGAGCTAAGTAAATGTTTTTAATGGAAATGATCCCTGAAGCATCTCCTCCGGCCCACATAAGTAAATCAGAATCATTATTGAGAGAAATACCAGCGCTTCTTAGAGAAGAAGTAAAGAGGTTCCATTCTGTGGCAACCTCACTGCATAACCCAATCGACTCACTGCGCAACCATTTATCCGGAAAGGGGAAGATGTGCGTTGTGTCTCTCACTTGAGCCAACCACAAAAGATTTAAAGAATTTAAATGTGATCTCAGAGTTTCAGAGAGGATGGATTGATCCTCCATCTCAACAATCATGTCCTTTCCAATCAAAATATCAGAGCCAGATCCAGGCCTCCACTGCAGCCAATGAAGGATCACAAAAAGTGATTTAGTTAGACCCTTCCAAAAAAAGGATGCTCGCTGTTGGAAGTGAGAAGACTTCCTAATCCAATAAAAAAAAAGTCACTTTTCCCATATATTTATCAACAATTAATCTATGCCAAATGCTATCATGAGTGAGTGCTCGCCAAAGAGAGTTCGCTAGAAGAGCCGTGTTGAAGAGTGGGAGATTTTTGAGCCCCCAACAAAGGTATAGACATGATATCCCAACGACACAGATGAATATGAGATTTATCGTTTTTCCCGCTCCACAGGAAAGCGAAGGAAAGCTTGCGAAGTTTTGAGAGGATATTACAGGGGATCTGCTCCAAAGACATCCAGAAGATGGAAAGACTTTCTAACATAGTTTTGACCAGGACAAAACGCCCACCCAGAGACAACCACTTATTGCACCAAAGCCCGATTTTCCTTTCAAATTTTGTCACCAACTAGCACCAATCTTCAGACTTAGAAGCGCCAGGTTTTAAATCATAACTGAGGTACTTGAATCCTTGACTCAAATCAATGAAGGTGAAAGGAATGGATGCTTTAAGAAGGATGAGATCAGCTTCTTCAAGCCCCCAGTAATGAGTAGTGGACTTTGAAAAATTAATACTGAGACCTGAAGCAGAACAGACATCCTGAAGAATGTCCGGGATCACTATCCACTCCAAAGGATCAGCCTTTGACATTAAGAGTACATCATCAACAAACATTAGGTGAACGACTTTTATAAACTTTGAAACCTTTATACCTGAGATAAGATGATCAGAGATGATTTTTGATAACAACAAGCTGAGCCCTTCCATTATCATGATGAACAAGTACGGGGAGAGAGGGAAACCCTGGCGGAGCCCCCTCTCACTCTTGAAAAACTTAGTCGCCTCACCATTTATCAACACTGCAATATTTGCGCTAGTTACACAAGACATTACCCAATCAGTTATCTTCACTCCAAAGCCCACTGTAAGCAAGATCAGCCTTAAATACTCCCAGTCAATGCATCAACATTAACATTTAGTCCTTCTTGAACAAAGCATCGACATCAACCCTCCCTCTGATATAATTCCTTGTAATATATGACAAATAGAATACCTCTCAAATACAACTAGTACATCTTTCAAGTGTCTCGCTACATTTTGGGTTGAGTGCAAATTTTTCATCCAATTAACCACGAACAAGGAATCTCTATGAACCTACAAAGTCTTTATACATAATTAAGAACTAAAGAACTAACTTCAATAGAAATCTCAAAGTCTCAAAGTCTAAAGTTATGCCATATTGTTCTTTGAGAGTTCTGCCATATTGTTAATGTCCTTCCTATCATTTGTTTTAAAAGAGAAGTAATGCTCATTTGACGAGAAAAAAAAACCTCCTAGCCTGCCACTTCTGACCCTGTCCTAAAAAAACCAAATCAAATTATTATTATATAAAAGAATTGAAATCGTCAGATTAGTGATTTTTACCATAGTCATCTCATTCAATATTTGGCGCTGATTTTTTTTTTTTATGAAGCGGGGCGCAAATAATTGATTCTTACCCAAGTCCTCGCATGCCATATCTGCATTTAAAATTGCTCATCTAAGCGCCTAATAATCCTGGATTAAAATTGAACAGATTGTACTATTTCAAAGTTGTATCGTAAGGCAAAAAGAAAAAAAAAACTTGCGCCTTAGGTTTAAGATAATTTACCTTTTAACTTTTTTTTTTTTAATGAATGGTGCATACGAAAAGCCTACATTTCCAAGACTTTATTTTATTTATACAAAAGTGCTAATTTGTTTTTTTTATTTATGTTGATTATATTTTAAAATATTGAAATTACAAAGTTGATGAATCTTATAAAATACGTACGCGGTTATTTAATGCTCATTTTTGTTTTCAAATTTATTATTAATTATATAAAAATAAATTACTCTATGTATAGAATCCATCGCTATTTTCATATAGAACAATAAAACAAAGTGGTTGTATTTCATTCTTGATTTTAATTGTAGCATTGTTTATCGCATGGATATTTACCTTGGCCATAGTTCTATGATATTCCTATGCACTAGCTCTTTATTTTAAAGATTATTTCCATAATTTACGGTCTGCCTTTGTCTAAATGTTGTTATGGAGAAAAACGAAATTTGAAAATTAATAACATATCTTGGGAGCATATATCTTGGGAAGTTGGAGAAGCATGCAAGCTCAAGCTCTATTATACCATTATATTAAAGTGCACCTACTTTTTTGCCTTGTTGTAGTATGTTTATTATAAGCTCTATTATACCATCATATCAAAGTGCCCCTGCTCTTTTGCCTTGTTGTAGTATGTTTATTACTATGAGATACTTGATTCTACGAAAATTCAATGAATTCGATGACTGTAGTTGAGCATTCATAATTTTTAATAGGAATTTTTTTTAGTAGATGAGTGTTTTTGGGATCTGTATGAGAACTTGAGAAGGAAAAGAATAAAAAAGTATGAATAAATTTTGATTCGGTCTTCCTTCTTTATCTATTTATGTTGGACATACGAAATATCATAAGCTTGTAGTGCGTATTATTATTAAAATACAGGTATAAATACTTTGATGTGACCCTTGGATTCCTATTTCAAGAGGTCTCTTGGACTCCCTACAATGGTTATGTCTTGTGATGTTTTATATTTCTTCTTTGAGTAACCCTAAATGGATTACGTTTCCAACATTCCCCCCCTTTAATTTGAAGGGGTGTATGTGAGTCCAAGATGAGAGATGATATCTGAAAGTGGGAAGCTAAAATCTGGAAGTGTGCAACTATTGATAGCTAAATGTGCTCTCTGAATCTCGTGGTTTCGGGATGACCACAAACTGAATGGATAGCAGAAGCTAGTGTATTCTACTAAATGGTGATGGTGGTTTAAGGAAGACCACAAACCAATCTAGTGGTTTAAGGATGACTGCAAACTTTGGAACCCTTCTCTAGGATCAATGGTTCCCAGAACATTTCCTAAGTTAGCTGGAAGATGAAGTTGATTTCTTCTGCTAATTGGAATTCCTCTTGAATGCTAGTTTAAACATGACCCTAAATTGTTCTGTAGTAGAAGTTGAAAGTCTTCTACCAAGTGGAGGTTTAAGGAAAACTACAAACTATTGTCTAGAAGAAGTTGAAAGTCTTCTACTAAATGGTGGTTTAAGGAAAACCACAAACCAATCAAGCTTGCTTGTTACTACTCGATTGATAAGACTTCAAAACTGGAAGCTTGAATGTCAATCCTTGATGTTGTTCTCCCCTTTTAGGTACAAGATGAGAAGACAAAAATTCATCCAGTGCAAGATGTGTTAATACTCAAGAGTGAATTTGTTGGTGCTACTGACATATCTTCTTGACTATTGATGACCGTCACCAAGAAGTCAACCACCCATAGTGGTTCTTTACTCTTGCAGATTTCTTGATGTAAGAACATTTGTTTGGAGGATGATTATGCTTTCCATAATTCTCACAAGGATAAAGATAGAAACATTGATCTTCCATATGGCCAACTAGTTGACAATGTTTTCATTTCAAAATCCACTCATGAACTAGAGTAGGTGAATGTGAACTTTCTTGTAGCAATCCAACACTCTCGAACTCGATCGGTTTGGTGTACTCTGGATTATGAAAGGTGACATCCTTTTCATATCTGATATCGGTGTTATGTTTGTTGTTCCTTATTTGTTCCCAAGGTTTGATGATTGGCTTGGAAAGATGAAGTTGAATTGTACTTGAATCTGAAACTTTCTCACTAAGTTGCTCCTGTGGTGGTTGTTGGTATGAATAGGTATCATCATCTTCATCATCTTCGAGTTGTTGGTATGAATAGGTATCATCATCTTCATCATCTTCGAAAAGAGGGTTCTGAACAAGGACTATTTCAGAATGTTGTTGAAGATTCTTTCGCTTAAGTGCATCATGAAGAAGTCGAGTCATCGTGTGTGTAACACTGTTACTTTGACTTGTGTAACTTGCAAGCATGTTACAACAAATTGAAAAATAGTTTTGTCAATAGTGATTGTATTGTCCACAAAACAGATGATTGGAGTGTTCAATGATTCTAAGAGTTCCTCAACTCGAACCATAGCTCAAAACTCATAAGGTTCCTTGCAACTCCGCAATGCAAGACTTAGTGAATGAAGGGTTTCAACTTCTACTCAGCAAAAAATCGAGTCAGCAAAGATATTCAACTTGCTAAAACAAATCAACCTGATTTAATTAAGCTACAATAGGAAAGAGGTGCCTCAACATTCATTTGAGGCCTCTATTATATCATTATATAACTGATCCATACATATGTAATTCTTGTAAATAATACTATTATGGTTTCACATACCAATGCGATCATTGTCACCTAAACCTCCACAGGCCACGCGGTTGATCTCTCGAGTGGCTTTCCCATCGCTCTCGTGAGCTCGTGATGAGATAAGAGAACGAGAATCCCAAAGTATGTGCAGGAAGTCACGTAAGAATAAAAACATGCATGGAATCCTGTGCTAATGGTGTCTGACTATGGTTGCTGTATGAATGAGCTACGGTTCCACATACGGGCATGAACAATCAAGGGGCGACGGGCGTGAAAAATTGACGGTTCTCATGATTTCATGCTAAGAAATTGGAAATTTCTTGATGATAATTATTTCATGGAGGAGAATCCAATACCTCCATTTGCACGCACCCTCACTCTCTGTGCACACCTCTCATCCCACGTAACCCTACCTATTCATTGTTCCTGCCTCTGAAATTCGTTTAAATTGGTGAGGAATAGCACCACGAGATCACGCAGAAATGACCTCCTTCACAACTGTTTACAGATAATGGAGCTTGGAACTGTTTCCAGAGTACGACTAATTAAACTCACAATTGTTCTTTTCTAATCTTGGTGCGACTTTTCTTTGCATGGAGGCACCGATTAATATAGTCATCTATGAGTTTGAACATGCCATCGATTCTTTCCCAGATGACATCAGTAGTTGTCCACTCGATGTGTCTTTGACTGTGTGGCTATGGACGCAATTTCCAGCCTTTTCGAATGGCCACAATAACTTTTAAAATGTCGATTTTAAAATGTAGACAACACTCCTAGCTTCAGTGATGCCATTGGTCCCATGAAATCGCTCAAAGGTGGTTCTTACAGTGGCATATTCAATGACAGAATGAGGTTGCGCATATTTAGATAGTGTTATAGACCAAAACCCTAAAAATGAATAAGTCTATGGACTAGTCCCATGAAATCGCTCAAAGGTGGTTCTTACAGTGGCATATTCAATGACAGAATGAGGTTGCGCATATTCAGATAATGTTATAGACCAGAACCCTAAAAATGAATAAGTCTATGGACTAGAGCTGGTGAAACGACCATGTACGCATAGAAGACAGACCTACGAACTGGGAAGAGGAGCAGACTGGACAATAGAGGGGTGCAAACTGTAAGCAGGTAGAGGGAAAATGCGTTTTTGGACAGACTCATGTATGGACAACTACCATAGCAAATCAGGCCCTAAGGATTGAGGTGGCTCTGATACCATTGTTGGAAACACAAAATAGGATAAGTGTGTATTATCTTTCATATGATACCCATATAAATACATTGATCTGATCCTTGGATTGGTATTCCAAGAGGTTTGATGGACTCCCTACAATAGTTATGTCTTGTGACTTTTCATATTCCTTCTTCTAATAACCTTCTTTATTCGAGTAACCCTAACCAAATTATGTTTTCAACAGTTTCTTTTAACTGAAACATTTTTTTTCTTCCTATCATACTTGGTATCCCTAAGGTCTAGGTGATACAATGTATAAGCAATCATTTAGTATGAATGAGTTTAAGGGAATGGACATGTAGGAGCCAAAATCAGGTTAAGAGAAGCAATTAAAGTCACCTCAAACCTTCGAAGCTTGAGATGGAAGGGTGTCTTGGTTAGACTTCTTGTCTTTTGATTTCACTAGATAGGTCATATTGTCTTTATCTCATATAAGAGTATAGCTCTAATATTAGGTATTTCTAGCTTCTTCAGTTTTCATTCTCTAGAGCATTTGCATAACTATAACCACCTTTCAACAATTTCTATGGAAACAGAAACATAATAAGTGTTATCCTATTTCTGTTTATTATCACCAATAGCTTATCCTTGTTATCTTTTTAGGGGTTTCCTTCATCCCCAAATTTCCCCTTCTTAAGATACTAACAATCATTTTTTCGCATGTGTCATATGATGCTCAAAGGGGAAGGAAGTGTTAATTCATCCTGGACTATACCTCAAGTTCAATACTCTTTCTTGAATTCCAGAAAATGTTTTAGATTGTTACATTGTTTTCCCTCATCAATTAGATGTTAGTTTTATATAATCTTTATCATGGGCCGCCTAACTCATCTTTGTGAGCCAACACACTTATTTTTTCTAGATGACCAATTCTCATTGATTTTCAATGCAATTACCCTAAACAATCAAACTCTAATTCTTTGCAATTTCTCAAATTTCCACTCTACTTCCCACTACCTTAACTAGTAATTTCTATTCTAGTACCCTATTCTCGCTACTTACCTTTGTTAATATTTTTTGTTCTTGTTGTAGCTTTGTTTTGAGAATGGTTTCAAAATTAGATTATTCTTTCTCTTGTCCTATTCTAGTTTGGGTTCTAGCTCCCCTTCATTGTTGCCCCCTTTTTTTGAGAAAAAAGCTAAGAAATACTGGATGGACATAAATGCGTAGCACTAGACCATAAGGATCAGTGGATACATGCCAAAGGCATAACGGGACTTAGTGCAAGTCAACTACAAAAAACCATGAGTTGTGTAATGTAATTAATGAGTTGACCCAGGTAGTGGATTGACACAATCATCCGTATCCCTTTTGTAACTAACTTGACATGGCCAACTTTAGCAAGTGCAGTTGTATAAAATCACTTCGAGGCTAGGTTAAAGGGGTTTATTTGTTGTTAATTACTTTTGTTGATCATTGATTAGCTAATAGTTGATGCTTTGTTGTTGCAGAGGAATATTGTAAACTTGGTAGAAATGATGAATAAAAAAGAATTTGGCTCCCCTTTAAAATTCTAAATATGCTTTTGTTATGGTTGTCTCAATAGAGTTGTACCACTTATCATTTTTATTATATGTTCTAGTTCATATTTTGTTTGATTACATTGTTGGTTATGTAGATCTCTAGTTTATTTTCATGTTTTTCACGCATGAGATAAATGAATGATAGGGTAGGAATGCATTTGATGTTGTGGAAATTCTACTTTGTTTCACTGCATCTTAAAATTCTTGGTTTTGCTTTGTGTGAGACCTTCCCTTTGGGAAGATTGGAAACTCCAATGCATCTAGACTACAACGAGGATTTTTTTGGCAACCTATGAAAACCCTATTTTGAATCTAGTTCTTACAAATGGTTCCATTGTTGGGACCATTCTTCAGAGGGAGACACTTGTAGGATGAGTAGGATAGTTTATAAGCACAATGATGGAGGGGAATTTTCCATCCTAATATATTTTGTTTTAATGATCAAGCCTAGGGGCCCGATACTTTCCCAAGAGTGGGTTCTTTGTAAAAATTATTGTGAAATTTCCTTAGTTTCATGAAAATTCTAGAAGAATTTTGGTAAGTGATGAGTCATGTAACGAATTTGCATGTGGTGGTAGTGTTCGAGAGAGTCTAAAATATCTCATTAGTGAGTCATTAATAGGTTAGGATTGAATTCTATATTTAGAAATAGTTACAAAGATTTTAGGAAATTGTTAGTGTGTTGGCAATATAAGATGCCAAGTATATATGTAAGCCTGTGAGGCATAATCATAATTAAGGTAGAGGGGTTCAAAAGGCCAATTAAGGAATAAATCAAGCCACAAGAGTGTGTAAGGAGAACAAGAGTTTCTGAGAAGATGTATGTACAAAGTATGTTAATGAACTGAAGTTTCATTATGTGATTGTCTCTATGTTAAATAGTGTAACTCCAATATGAGTGTATGTATTCAGAATCATGCTGGACAAGAGAAATCTATCAGATTGAGGGAGTAAATCCTATGTTGAGGGTTCTAGAAAAACTAGAGGAAATAATCTATACATGTGAGTATATGTTTGTATGACAGGAACAAAGAAACTCTGTGTAAACATAGTGAAGGTCAAATTTAGTTGAGGATTAGGAAGTAGGGTTTGTGTGTAATAACCTTACAGAGTCGGAAGAATCAAGAGTTGTCTTTTAGAAGTTCAATCTTTGTTAAAGGCACAATGGTCGCAAAGGTTCAAAGGAAGAGAGATACTTCATTAATATGCATATGATGGTTTGTTGAAGTCTCGATAGAGGCAATCACACTTTGTGAACATGATAGTAGACATGGTTATCTTTGTATAAGAGGAACTGAGGTCAAATCTGTAGAGGGAATCATTAACCATTTGAAAGAACCATGAAAAGTTGAAATGGTTTGTGGTTGAGTAGAAACCAAAGATTCATGTTCAAAACTGTTGATAATTGCAGCTACGTGAGACATTCTCTAGAACACAAACTTAAGAGACAACCCCTGAGAGGGGTGTGTGGTTCCTATCTGAGACAAAGATGGAATGTAGATATTTCCTTCTCCTTCCAGAGAGTTGAGAAGAAATCCAGATGATTCTCCTGTGTAACGCAGTGAGAAAGGAGATCTACAGAGTTGGACATGCATGTGGCTGAGCACAAGGTGAACATGTGAAATCCCAAAGTGTTGGGTGCATCGTCATGAGACATAAATGAAGATGATGTATTAGCCTCATCTGAGAAAAGAGTTTATTAGAAAATACAGATGACTCTCTTGTGTAATGCAGTGGGGAATAATATATGTTGAGTGCATGTTCCTGTGGACGAGCATAAGTGAATGCGATCCTAGTGGTTGAGCATTAGTGAAGAAGTGGTTCTTATGTGTAATGCAGTGAGCTAGAGATATGGACATCCCTATGGATGTGCCCCTAGTGGTTGAGCACTAGTGGGTGTATGAGATCCATTGCTATATTGTTCAAGATTCAGACCTTCCTGTAACTCTAGTTGTGATGTAAAGGGTACAGGTCAACCCCACCTTAATATGATATATAATTAATGTAAAAGATAATTAATCCGGTTATTATTAATTATATTTTGAGTTAGTGAGGTCGACCCTATTGTGCCAATAGACACTTATGTTGACAAGTTCAGTCTATTATAAGTAAAGGTAAATTCCCCATTGAGGAATCACATCTTTTTTGTGTGTTTGGAAATTTCAGCAAGTACACCTTGGGAAAAGTGTGTACCTCTCTTAGGTGCTAGTCTTCTAGGGTTTTCTAGTACCCTCTTTTGTGCTAGGTTTTCTTGGTGGTGAAGGTATTTCTCTTGAAGAATATAGCAAAGGATTTTGGTTGGGTTTTCTTTCCTTTGTTGAGAAGGGTTTCCCAGGATACTTCTTGTGTTCTTGTGCATGGTGCTTCTTCTTGTGATCTTGGATGCTGCAACATTATTGGTTATGGTTAAGTCAAATGATATAAATGGAATGAAATTTATGCTTAACCTTTATTATTGAAAAATCAACATGGTATCAAAGCATAGGTCTTGAAGAACCCATTATACAAACATCTTTCAACCATCCTCTCTCTCTTCTGTAGAAACTGTACGACCCTCCCAGGGTTCCCAGAAAATCCGTATGACCTACTCTTCTAAGGGTTTTCATCACTTGGAACTTGGAAATTGGGGGTAAAAAGGACATAGGTGTGTACAACCTCCTTCAGTGCACTTCCAACAAGTCTCAAATTGCAATTCTGAGCATTTTGACTTTTTGTCCCTAGGGTTTCTAGGGTTTCGCTAATTTCTGTAGAAAATTTTAGAATTGTGTTTCTGCAAATCCTTGAAGAGCTATTCAGTTTACCAAGGCTATCAAAGCTTGTTGTTTGTAGTCATAAGTCCAACAAAACCTAAAAGAGCTAGCCTAGCCTAGCCGTTAGGCTTTCTATCCTAGTTGACAAGGGTTTGTGAAGAATCCAAAATGAGCAAAATCATGATGGGCGACAAGCTTGATGGTTCAAGAAAACTTAGTTCCAGGAAGACAAGACCTCAAATAAATGAAGACATCGAAATATCATCACTCTCAGGTATGGTCCCTACCAATTATAATACTTGGTTAATTGATAGTGGTGCCTCTAGGCACATGATCGGTCTTAGAGTTCACCTAACACATTTCGTTAAGAAAGAGACACATCTACATGTTGTTCTTCGAGATGATGCTAGATATAATGTGAGAGGAGTTGGAACTTCTACTTTCCAACTAGATTTAGATATGGAGCTTCAATTAAAGGAAGTATTATATGTACCTAAAATGAAGAGGAATCTTGTCTCTATTTCTGCCTTGGAAGACAAAGGATATAAGATTACCTTATCAGAAGGAAGAGTTATTACATGGCACAAAGAATCTCATATAAGTTTTTCCAAGGTAATTGGTGTTTGAGAAAACAACTTGTATAGATTAACCATCAAACCAGTCGAATCCTTGCTACATGACACTATCATCTTGAGTGAGCTATGGCATAGAAGACTTGATCACATTCATTATAGATCTCTTCCAAATCTAGGGAAAATGGTAACATGTCTACCAAAAATACAGATTCAACATAAAGGTGTTTGCAAAGGTTGTGTCCTTGGAAAAAATGTTAAAGGATCCTTCTCAAGCAGTGACAACAGATCCAAGGAAATATTGGACTTGATACATTCAGATGTATGTCAGACAATGACTGTTGCATCTTTGAATGGGTACATATACTATGTACTCTTCATAGATGATCACTCCTGAAAACCTAGATTTACTTTCTAAAGAACAAGGATGGAGTCCTTGCAAAATTTCAAGAATTCAAAGCTCAGGTTGAGAACCAGACCAGAAGAAAAATCAATATATTAAGATCAAATAATGGAAGAGAATACACCTCAAAAGAATTCAAATTTTTTTGTATTGAAGCATGGATCAAGAGGGAGTTCACGGTTCCTTACAACCCTCAACAAAATGGGGTTGCTGAAAGGAAAAACAAAACTATCATTGAGACAACCAAAGAAATGATAAATGATCAAAGTCTACCTATGACTCTATGGGCAGAAGTATGTATGACAACAATATATGTTCAAAATAGAAGTCCCCATGGATCTGAAGAGCTGTTGAGTCCTAACCACTTTTATAAAATTTAGATGTTATGTTGGGAAGCCAAAGGTCAATATTAATAAGGCCTTTCAATAAAATAGAATAAAGGTGGATGTAAGAGGCCTAATAGAAGCTTCCACTCCTAAAAGGATCTTCCTCTAGATACTTATCTTAATAGACATATTTAGGTAAATAAGGGGCAAGGAATTGTAGAGAACCTATCTTGGAGATTATTGTAGCAGTACATACATTTGGAGGTTGCCCTCTGAAGGGCACGTGAGAACATTGCTATCTAAATCAATGTGTTGTTTTTGTTGCTATTTCGTATGTCATTTCTTTGTATTGTGAAGATTATCTTTGGATATTTTCTTGTTATTACCGCCATTTCTAGCATTTTATTTCTGTTTTGCATATTTTATGTAAAGCGGTATCTTGCAAGTGGTATCCCAGCACTTTTCCTTGCGAGAAATTGTGGGTATTTTTTTTTCAAGGTAAAGACATATATCGACGTCTTTGACCACAAAGATTTGTCGTTATCTTTATAAACCAGCGGTTGAGAGTTCATACCTTGAGGGAAATACAAGAGTGAAAACAAAGCACACATCCTTGGCCACCCTTGTAACCCATACTGGTACCCCTTCGAGTGGTAACATGGAGACAACACGTGTCTGGGATAGAACCCTAGATTACTTGAAGCCCCTCTTTAGATAAACCTATGATGCATGAGACTACTATAGTGTCTAGGAACAACTTTTCGGGAAGATACTCTCTAGTACACAGGTAGTCGGTGAATACTGCGGCTAAAGATGCAGTCTATCCTCCTTAGTTAGTGCCGAGAGATATTGGGCCGAGTACTAAATTTGGACCCACTTACGTGCTCAGGAGAGCTATAACCGCGGAGACATCTGTGTTAGGGTTTGCTAAGTAAATACTCTCTGTGGTTTCAAATTTGGGGATTTCAAAACCCCAAAAATCAAAAAAAAAAAAAAAAAAAAAAATTATTTTGTAAAAAAAAAAAAAAAAAAAAAATGCAGATTTTTCACCATTATTGAGACCTATTCCATTAGATTCATCTCTTCTCTCTTATCACATTCATCCATATCCATTTTTACATAAAATTTAAACCACCTTTTGCTCCATACCCAGTTCACCATCCTCATGGACCATACCAGCCAAGAACTAGGAAGTCCTAGTTTCAACCTGCCCTGTCTGGTTTACCTGAGACCAACAAGAGTCACAACAACTCAATGCACTATTGTCTCCGTGATGCCTCTCCATAAATGCATCCAAGTAAATGTAGTCGTGCAGTCCATAATGGCGGAAGCCAAACACAAAATTGACCTCCGGCTTGAATGTCTGATCTTTGCATCACTACTGCGTCTCCAAACTCAAGATCTATCGATGACTCTTTCTGAGGCACATACAAAAGATTAGAAGGTGAAACTTCTTCCCATTCTTTCAACCCCATCACTTTCCAAGGGACATCGCCTTCGGCAGGTGGATGTAACCAAATTTGATGGCTCAGGACCCCGGTTGGGTCACCCAAATGGAGCATTATTTCTCTCTCACAACATTCTGTTGAGATGACTTGGCCAGACTACGGTATGGTGTTCTCCATCTAGATCAAGAAAGGCGGCAATGGTGGCAATGGCCGAAAAACTTCCCGTCAAGGGTATATTTCTTAGTTAATTTGTTCTTTGAGCACATGAGCGGCACGACACCCGACACCAACCATTGGGCCGTTTGCAGAATTGAGCAATGGAACTGATGAGACTTCATAGGCATTTGAGCATCACGGCTTTTCGAACGGAGGGCATGGCTGATGCCTTCTTTCACGAGTGTTTATAGAGTGGCCTCAAGGATGAGATTAGGACCCATGTCCTCATGGCTAGACCTCTGACTTGGGTGGAAATTTTACCAAAGATAAAGCACAAAAATGTTTCTCCAAAGGCAAGTAAAGCCTTCCTTTATCCCCACCTAAGCGATGAAACCCCCACTCCCTCAGCCCCATTAAAATCCAAAAATTGACACGGGATGAAATGGGTTTGAACGACAACTCAAAGGGCTCTGTTATAATTGTGATGACAAATGACTCCCGGGCCACAAATGTAAGGAAAAAAATCTCTTATGGCCATCTTTGAGGATATTAGGAAGAAGATGTTGACACTCCCCCTTGTGCCCAAGTCACCAGAAATTTCTTATATAAACCCTCCCTCCGACCCTTTTGAAGTGGAACCGATCATTTCCTCAATGCTCTCATCGGCTTCTCTTCCTCCCAAACCCTCAACAATGGAGTTCACATTAAACACCGAAGGTCATCATTGGCTGGTTGATGGTGGAAGCACCCTGAAAGAGTTTTATTCATAATGCCGCATTACCCCAAAGCCCATTGCTACATCCATCGTCAACAATTTCCAATTCTTGATTGCCAATGGTGGTTCTATGAAATGTGGTGGTATTCGTAATGCATCTCAAATAGGTGACTACCACTCAAATCCCTTATGTTTGCCTATTGACATAGGCTGATTCGCGACATTTTGTTGGGTCTTGTAGAATGGCTAAGGACTTTGGTCCCATTCTCATAACCATGCAATTCGACCAAAGGAGATACCAATAGTATAAATTTTAAGGCATCACTGTTGGTTCACACGAGGTCATTAGTTCATCATGGAAAAGCTGCTCAAAAGAGGTCATTGGTGTCATTGCCCAACTCATGCCATACAGAGCCACATAGACCCCACCGGTGCCCAAGACCTCAAGCCCTCCTTTCTAAACATCAAACATTATTTTCCACTCCCCAAGGACTCCCTCCTTCCTGTGGTTTCCATGATCATTTCCATTCCCCTTGTCCCATGAAGCCTTCCACCCAATATATGTCCATATAGCCACCCTTTTGCACAAAATATGAAATTGAAAAAATGGTCGGGGAACTCCTTACTTGTGAGTCATCCGTTTTAGTACGAGCCCTTACTCCTCTCGGTCGTCATGGTACTAAATAAAAAAAGGTTCTTGGCAAATGTCTCCTAACTTCCGTGCCCTCAACAAAATAACCATCAAAGACAAATTTCCCATTCACGTAGGTAGTGACCTCTTGGATGAATTGGTGGTAATACGATTCTTTGCAAACTTGATCTTTGCTGGGGCTATCACGGATCATTATGAAAGGGCTGACATTCCCAAGACAATACTTTCACACTCGCGAGGGCCACTATAGGTTTTTGGTCATGCCCTTTTGGTTTGTGTAGCGCCCCACCTTCAGATCCTCATGAACCATGTCTTACGCCCTTTTCTCTGTCATTTTGTCTTGGATTTTCTTTGATGATATCCTCATATATAGCAAAACTTACGGGCAGGACCATCTTACTCATGTGGATCAAGTTCTCACGCACTCTCTCAGCTTTAGCTTTCACGAAGCAGGTCCAAATGTGCTTTTGGTGCCTGCAGTGAGAATACTTGGGTCACGGTGGGAAAGGATGTTGTCAGGGTGGATCCTAAGAATTTTGAAGTTATGCAAGATTGTCCTCACCCAAAGATTCTCAAAAATCTTGCATGGATTTTGGGCCTCACAAGGTATTACAGTTGGGTCAAGAATTATGGAAATATTTTAGCACCTCTCATGGCTCTCCTAAAAGAGAACTCTTTCAATTGGACTCGGCCCGGTTGCTTAAGATTTTGAAACCTTGAAGATGACCATGTGCACTAATTAAGTTACGGCCACCTTGACTTCACAAAGACCTTTTGTTGAATGTGACACCCTCGAGAAAGGAATGGTCTTGTCCTTATGCAAAGAGGTCGTACCTTCACTATATAGTAAGCTGTCGAAAGAATCACAGGCAAACCCATTTATTAAAAGAAATGTTGGTGATTACGCATGTCGTTGAGTTGTGGCGTCCGTGTCTCTTCAGAGACAACACTTCCAAATTAAGGGAGACCATCAAAGCCTCAAGTACTGGAACAAAGCATTTCCCTCGGAGCAACAGAAATGGTTGACTAAGCTCTTTGGATGATTATGAGATCATTTCTGAGAGGAAAAGGAACAATATCGTGGTGGATGCATTGTCCTGGAAATATGAAGGCGAAGGATCCCTTTTCTCTTTCCTTCATTGTACCCGATTGGCTCTAAGATGTGCACGAAAAATGACTGAATCCCCAAAGTTTGCATCTGATCCGACAACTGCAGAACAAGGCTCAGACTCCCTGGGGATACTCGGCTCTAGGACAGAGCTTGATACAAAGGTCGCTTGTATTAGAGTAAACAATCCAAGCTCAAATCCACAGTTACTTCACACAAGGCTTCATGCACCTGTGAGGGCACTCGAGGTTCACAAAGAGCAGCCAGGTCAACGCTCTTTCTTTTGGGATGGTATGAAACATGACATCAGTAAGTTTTTCATTTGAATGTAAGGTGTGTCAGCCTTGACAGGGAGAAACAGTAAAATCTCGAGGCACCCTCCAATCGCTTTTCGATTCCCCTGCTTTATTTGGAAGGATATCTCTATGGACTTTATAAGAGGCTTACAAATCGAGGGAATAAATCAGTCATAATGGGTGGTGGTGGATCACCTTTCCAAAGTATGCTCATTTTCTCTTCAACACCCATTCAGCACATCCACAGTGGCTCAAATTTTCATGGACTAAGTATTCAAGCTACATGGCATTCCACACTCTATTGTTTTCCGTCGATTTAACTCCCAAGAAATTTTTGGCGAGAATTGTTTAAGCTACAAGACAAACAATTGCATCTAAACTCCGGCTATCATCCCAAATGGATGGTCAAGCGAGTTGTCAAAAAGTGTTTGGAAACTTATGTCGAGGTTAGCTGCCTCACGAAAAACAACACCGGTGGGCTCAATGGGTACCTACTTCGAATGGTGGTACAACCTACATACCATACAACCACTTCCATGACTCCTTTTGAAGCCATATATGGATAGAAGCCACCTTAAATTTTCTCATACTTACTTGGTGTCTCAAATTTCCAGGTGGTTGACCAAACATACAGTCAAGAGGGATATCGCCGGTACCCATACAAAGAGAACTTGGTCATGGCACATAATAGAATGAAGCAACAAAGCGGATCAAGGTTGGCACGGCGTCAATTTCGCGAGAAGGGGATCAAGTGTTTATGAGATTGCAACCATATAAGCAAAATTCCCTCAAGGCCGAGCATTTAGCCGAGCTAGCACCCAAATTCTGTAAGCGCACATGGTTCTCAAGTGTGTGGGACAAGTTGCATATCGATTAGCTCACCTTCAATCAGTCGAAGCTACATCCTATTTTCATGTTTCATGCTTGAAGAAGATTGATTGGAAACGGGTGCCAAATTCAAACCAACCAGAGTTAGGCGAAGAAGGATCCATTTGGCTACAACCAGAAGCATTTTTGGACCGGCATGAGCATGGCACGCGTCGAGAGAACCATTGAAGTGCTAGTACGGTGGAAGATGGCTCCGGCCAGTGCCGCGAAAGGGAACCGGCTACCGATGCGGCGGTTTCCACATCTCAATCCCGCCGGAGACAAAGTACATTTTAAAGAGGCGGACATGTTAAGGTCTAACCCGCATGGGGTAGATCAATGTATTCGGATGTAATAGGGGTCAATATTAATAAAGGCCTTTCAATAAAATAGAATAAGTAGATTAATAAGGCCTTTCAATAAAATAGAATAAGGCGGATGTAAGAAGACCTAATAGAAGCTTCTGCTTCTAGAAGGATCTTCCTCTAGATGCTTCTCTTAATAGACATATTTAGTATAAATAAGGGGCAAGGGTATGAGAACCCTAGCTTGGATATTATTGTAACAGAGCATTGCTCGACTGGAGGTTGCCCCCTCAAAGAGGCCTGTGAACATTTCTTTCTGAATCAAAGTGCTTTTTCTATTGCTATTTCGTATATCATTTATGTGTATTATGAAGATTATGCTGGATATTTTACTGTTATTCTGCCATTTCTAGCATTTTATTTGTGTTCTGCATATTTTATGTAACTGGTAACTTGCAAGAACATTAATCTAGAAGAATCCTTCACCAGAGTGAAGCCTGCGATTGGACACTTCATAATATTTGGATGTCCAGTATATTTTCATATACCTGAAGAAAATAGATACAAACTAGAACCTTCAGGAAGAAAAGGCACATGTGTAGGATACAGTGAATCCTCAAAAACATATCAAATATACATTCCTGGTCAGAGAAAAATTGAAGTAAGAAGAGATGTTAATTTTGAAGAAGTAACATTCTAGAAATCCAGAGAAGGTCAGATGGAAATGCCTTCTCCCCCCTCAACAGTTTAGAGGGAGACACATAGTATTCCAGTTGATCCAATAGGTCCAATTGATCCATTTTCTCCAACCGATTCAGTTTCTCCGAGAAACATACCTAGAGATATTACAGTTGGACATAAAAGTCCTGCTTGGGCCCGACAAACTCTACAACAACAAGAAGGGCATAAAGCCCCGAAAGGAACAACCAGAGAGAGTAAGAGACCAAACATATTCTCAAGCTACCTTTCAGCCATGACCCACATTATTGACTCAGAGCCATCTTGTCATGGAGAAGCCTCAGGTGAACAAGTATGGAAAGATGCCATGACTGACAAATACCAATCTATATTAAAAAATGATGTATGTGATGTTGTTCCAAGACTAGAGGGAAAGTCTGTTGTGACTTCCAAATGGATTTATAAAATCAAGCTTGAAGTTGATGGAAGCATCAAAAAATACAAAGCAAGATTTGTGTCTAGAGGATTTTCACAAGTAGAGGAAGTTGACTATGACGAGACTTTTGCACTAGTAGCTTGATACACCTCCATCCTATCTATCATTGCACTAGTTTCTTCCATGGGTTGGAAGCTACATCAAATTGAGGACAACCTTTCTCAATGGTTAAATTGAGGAAGAAGTTTATATTGAAAAACTAGAAGGACTCGTTGTACACAACGAAATATATCATGTATGCAGGTTGAAGAAATCCCTATATGGTCTAAACCAAGCACCACATGCTTGGTATGGGAAAATGGATGGATTTCTAATGAGTTTGGGCTTCAACAAAAGTGTTGTTGATCCAAACTTATATTATCACATTGATGGCAATGAGTGTTTGATTTTGGTCCTATATGTGGACGACCTTTTCCTCACCGGTTTAGAGAGACTCATTTCTGAATGAAAATGAGCATTGATTGATAAATTTGAAATGAAAGATTTGGGCTTGATGCACTACTTCTTGGGACTAGAAGTATGGCAATGAAAAGATGAGATCTTCCTGAGCCAAGGAAAATATACTGTGGAGATACTGAAAAAGTTCGGCATGATAGAATGGAAATCCATGCCCACTCCAATGGTAATGGATTTGAAGAAAATGAGTGATACTAATTTAGGATATGTATATCCACACTTATACCGACAATCGACTGGATCATTAATGTATTTGGTTAAAACTAGATCGACCATTTTCTATGCAGTACATGCGCTTAGCCAGTTTGTTAACAACAATATTTGTCTTGGGCACAAGACTACCCAGGTCTGTAGGTTGCACGAGGAGCGCCCATGCACAACATGGAAAAATATCATTTCAAGCTACACGTCAAGCGAGCGGGCCAACTTTTGTTGTTGGAGGCCGAGATCCATCTATAGGGTAGAATCGACGGTCATCGCGATTTCGGGGCTACCAAGTTGCTCGAGATATAGCACAAGAGATAGCACCTATATTTCAAGACAAAGTCTGAGCCATCCGATCCAGTTGGGGCAGGTGGAAGCCAATCGACATTACGGGGATCGACATTTCGAGAGACATGGGATCTCCCATCCACTGCAGCTGAAATTTCCAAAATGCGAAATGCCAAAGGCGCCTTTGAAGATGAGCCCACATTCCTAGCGCCAGGTCACTTCAAGCGAGCCTGGGAATGGAGGTAGCCCCCCTTTTAATGACAAAGCCATCTCGGTCATTCATCTGAAGGGCATGCGACACACATCCGTGCTTTCACAGTTTGTTCAATCGAGAATTTGAGGAAGAAGCGCATCGCGAACCTCGGTACAAGAAATCCTAAAAGGATTGGGACCATTCATCAGAAGGACACATGACACAAGATCTAGTCACGTCAGCATTTCGGTATTCAAGAGTTCAAAAGGTGAGGGGTTTCTTGTCAATTCACATCTTGAAACCCCGAACCCCAAAACGCCGAAAGCGCCCAGAGTCGGGCCCACGGTCATAGCGCCCGGTCACAGAGGAACAGGCTTGGGGAAAAGGTTCTAGCACGCACCATGTAATGAGATGGGTCCCAAAATGCCAACGTCATCTACGTCGTCCGATCCAAAGGACGTGTGGTGCAAGATCTAGTCACGTTGACATTTCAGTATTCGAGAGTTCAAAAGGTGAAGGGTTTCTTGTCAATTCACATCTCGAAACCCTAAACCCCGAAACGCTAAAAGTGCCCAGAGGATAAGTGCGGTGTCACAGCCCGTGGTCACTTGGGGAAATAGAAAACGCTGTACAAAGGGGTCCAAAGGTTCCGATTTGAGCTTCAGAAGGGGGGCACCGTGTTCTCAAGGTGTCGGTTCAACTTGATCTCGATCCTGATACCTGCTTGGAATGAAAGAAGAAGAGAGGGGGTGGTTGAAACCTTGCCTCACTCATTAATTGCAAGGTATGGAGGTCCCGACAGGAAGTTCGTCCGCGGTAGTCCTTTGTACTGTTTTTTTTTTCCACAGAAGCCATGCCGAGTCCTCAACTCACCAGGGAAGTCTGCGCACGCTAATTCAACATTTAAGGGTTCAACTACCCCTTAGGATGAGCCATGTAGAGTTAAGATGGCGTATGATGGAGGAGTACAGGCCAAATTTGATTGAAGAGAGGCCCCATCTTGAAAGTCTAAGACGCCTCTGTTGGGCAAATGTTTTGGAGTATATATACTTATTTTTGATTTTTTTTTAAGGATCGATGGTTGAGCAAGGTTCCCGATTGTAAAATCTTTAACTAAGCACTGGTTATTCTGGTTATGTATTAACATTTGAGACTTATTTCCTTATGAATGCCATCTTCTTTCCATGTCTTTGTTCATACTATATTAGAACAACTCGAAATTGGAGGATCCAATCGAGTTGTAGCTGTTATAGGATGATGTAGGTTGGATCACTATAACAGTTTCGTTGTCTCTAATCGGTCTTGTGATTTTCTCAATGCTGAATGACTTGGAATTGGAGGATCCAGTCAAGTCACCCCTTCAGTTACCCAAAAATCTGAACCAAGAGGATCTTGTATTTAGAGTTTTTCTTCTGCAAACTGCTGAAAGGCCTGTTGCCCGAGGTAGTTTTTCTCACTCCTCTCACCAGGTCTTCGACCTACCCATTTTACAATCAACCCACTGATTAAAGTTAGATCAAGACCTCCTTTTCTCTTTACATACCAGACCTGGTCCCTGATCTAGTGTGATTCCGTCTTGGGTCTCTAACCATTTGATCATCCATTAAACTTATCGTGACATAAAACTGATGGGCATTGGGATCTGCTCCTGTTGCAATCCAGGAGTGACTTCTGGCGCTAACATTTCTGGTGTCGTTGCCGGGGACGAAGTTGAAAATTTTTCCCTAGGATTGAACAACATTGAGCCTCTGATTCTGAAGGTGCATTAGGTATCAGAGCCTTTGAAGATTGCTACTGTGCACTTGGCGACTCCATTGTGATGAATCCACTGTGGAGAACCTGCCATGTTAACTGTGGCTTTCATAGGCAGACACACGCGGTCCCATCCACAGCTGTCTCTAGCTACACCTGAAACTAATCCAGAGGTGGTTCTCAGAAAAGGAAAGGCCTCTGAAGGAGAAGCTTTCACCGTCGAACTAGGTAATCCGCCATCTCCTTCTGTAGGAACTCCATTTTCTCCTCCTCAATTTCTTAACAGACCTTTTTCTGAGGTTTCCCATTTCCTGAATTTCAGGAGTGTTCCTGCTGAGTTTTCCCCTCGTGGTATGGGATTGGAGGGAGAAATACTTGTCACTCCCCTCTCCCCTGAAGTTGTACTTTGGCATAGACCCA
>SNQJ01S0158976.1:10065-21925 GCA_010110895.2 Picea sitchensis
CCTGAAGCTACTACAGTCTTTAGTGGTAGGGATTTGAGTTGCTACTTTCCTGAGAATATTTGACATTCGATGCAGGCTTTGATCTTTCTGCAGACATCAGTGAATAAAGTGGGCCAGTAGTACCCAACCCTAAGAATTTTGTAGGCTGTGGTCTTCCAGAAATGGTGTCCCCCACATATGCTGCTATGAAAATCGAACATAATTCTTTGGGCCTCCTGTGGGTCTAGACACCTCAGAAGCAATCCTAGAGGGTCTTTCCAATACAAGACCCGGTCAATAAGGCAATATCTGACTGCTTTGAGCTTCAAATCTCTTTCCTTGCTTTTCCCCATTCAATCATGAGGCTTTAATTCTTGTAGAAAATATATAATGTCTTCATACCAGGCGCATTCTGCTAATGGTAAGTTGTCCTGAGAACTTTTGTTGGATAACTCAGCTTGCTGATCATCTGAGCAGGCATTGATGGAGTTAACCCCCAAGACTTTACAATTAGATTTAGCCAATAAATTGGCTAAACCTTGACCTTTAACTAGCTTTGTGGGATTTACTTCCAGACCGAACTCAAGGATTTTGGCAATTCATTTGCTCCTCTTCCCGTCTATGTCTGGTTGAATCCGAATGTCCTTCATAGAAGCTGAAGGACATATGCGATGACCTTTGAGTGTAGGACATAGACTCTGAAATCTTTGAGAGATTTCACCAAGGCATAGGCCTACTTTTCCATAATGTCATACATGATCTCAACATCCCTCAGTGCTCTGCTGAAAAAGGAAATAGGCTGCTCTAGCCTCGCATCATTCTTCTGTAGTAGAACAACAACCACTATATCAAAGGAAGCAAAAAAAA
The DNA here is from genome assembly GCA_010110895.2 of Picea sitchensis. Taxonomy (NCBI): domain Eukaryota; kingdom Viridiplantae; phylum Streptophyta; class Pinopsida; order Pinales; family Pinaceae; genus Picea; species Picea sitchensis. The sequence continues at coordinate 10,912 of SNQJ01S0158976.1, forward strand.
TAATCAGAAAGTCCTTGGAATAATCAACACTAATAAGCACAGGTGCCTCACTCAGTGCCTTTTTGATTTGGTCAAAGGATTCCCTGGGCTCAATAGTCCATTTTACTTCATTTCCCTTCCTGGGCATGGTTGTGATATGCTTGACCAACTCAGCGAAATTTAAAACAAACCTCCTTAGAAAGTTAATTTTGCCTAGAAAGGACTGGACTTCTTTCCTCGACCTAGGAAGTGGCAGGGTTTGGATTGCTTCAACTCTGCTAGGATCAATCCTGACCCTCTCAGCTGATACTATGTGATCCAACAACTTTCCCTCCTTCATGGAAAACAAATATTTTTTGGGATTTAAGGAAAGGCCAAACCTCCTGCACTTCAGGAGGACCTTCCTCAGATGACAGTGATGTTCTTTATCAGATCTGGAAAAGACTGTTATGTCATCCAAATAAATTTCCACAAACTTATCCTTCTCTCCAATGAAGGCTATATCCATGGCCCGCTGAAAAGTTGCTCCTGCATTCATCAATCCAAAGGGCATTTTGGCATACATGAATGTTCCCCAAGGAGTGGTGAAGGTTGTTTTTTCTCTGTCCTTAGACAAGACTGATATCTAATTATAGCCCGAAAATCCATCAATCATGGATATCCTTGATGCACCGGTTACCCTTTGTAATATATGTTCCATTTTTGGTAAGGGGTAATTGTCCTTCTTTGAGCTCCTATTCAGATTTCTGAAATCAACATAGAGTCTGATTTCCCCACTTTTCTTTCACACTGGGACCAGATTGGCCACCCATTCAAAATATCTCAAAGGGACAATGATTTGGGCATCTAATAGCTTCTTTACTTCTCTCTCCATGATAGGCAACAACATAGGATTAATCTGTCTTAGATTATTCCTAAATGGTTTAACCTCTTCTTTAAGTGGGATCTTATGCTCAATGATAGCTGTGTCATATGTTTTGAGGTCTTCATAGGTCCAAGAAAATACATCAGCAAATTCCTTCAATAACTCAGCATACTTGACCCTCTACTCTCTTGTCAGGCTGCTTGACAATTTGATAAACTTTGGCTCCTTCTCTGTACCAATGTTGCACTTAGTTACATAAACATCATCCTTTGAGATTTTACCCTTTACTGCCACATCATTTCTATCAAAAATCCTTTCCAAATGAACTAGTCCTTTGGGAATATGATTGCTAGGCAGTTGAACAATATGATGATCTACGATCTTGTTCAGAAAATCACCATCATAAGGATCGGTTTCGAGAGCAGGGTCTTGATCAATATGCAATGCTGAAAACTACTCAACAGTCTCCAAGAATCTTTTGATTTCAAGATCATCCTCAAAAACCTTCCAATGCTTGACATTGTCAGGTATGGAGGGATGGTATTTTACCTCTGTTTCATACTTGAGCTTAGGTGGAAGAGGGATTCTGAAATTGCTCGCTGAAACAACCAAAGAGTTAGCCAAAGATTTTTCTCCTCTTGGAATAAATGATATATTGAAAGCTAGAAAAAAATTGTCAATGAGGTCCCATGCTTCATTTATGTAACTCCTAAGCCGAGGATGTTTGGTCTGATAAACATTTTTGATCCACTGGATAATTAGCTCGGCATATCCAAACATATATATTTCTTTAATCCCCATGTCCTTTGTAGCTCTTAAGCCCAAAACAAGAGCCTCGTACTCTTCCACATTATTGGTAGCTTCAAACTCTAATTTGTTTGACAAATATATAGTCTCCTGAGCAGGGGAAACCAAAACTACCCCAACACCAACACCATATTTTGAAGAAGCTCCATCAAAGAACATTTTCCATACAGAGGTGGTTGGGGGAGAATCTTCATGGGGGGTAATTGGTTGCTTCCTAATTTGAAGAGGAGCTTCAGGAGTGTTGGTGAGCTGCAACAAGCTGGATCCCAAATCAATATCAAGGGAAAAAATGTGATGATTGGTGGGGTCTGCTTCATCACTGACTATATAGGCCAACTGAGATTCTCTATACAGTCTTTTGTGCTCCCCTCCAAAGACCGGAATGGTAGCATATGTGAGGTCCATATGCAACATTCCCCCAAGATTGTTTATCCAAGATCTGGACAATAGCATGCCAAACTTGGGGGGAACATCAGCCACCACGATATCCATTACCACACTTTTCATGGGCAGCTGAAACAAGGTTACCACTAGATATTTGATGACCCCAAGACATTGAACTCTCCTAGATTCAAAGGAGTACAAATCATGATAGGCCTTTGTGACTTCTAGTCCCAATTCTTCCATGACAGTTTTGGGCATGAGATTATGGGAAGCCCCTGAATCCGTCAGGCAATTATGCAACACTTTATCATGTATGTTTAGGGAGGTGTAGAAGGGAGGGGATGAATCATATCTATCTTCTACCATAGGGCCTAAGACGATTGCTGGATTTTCATCTTGGAGGTTCACTGAGTCTGCAGAATGGTAGGATGACTCGGACTGCAACAATTTAGAGAGGGAATTTTTGAAATCCTCATGTTTGACCAGCTCTGAAAGGGGCACATGAATTCTGATTTTATGAATTTCATGCTCAAAGTTAAAGGAGGAGGGAGACTTCAAAATTTCCCTTAACTCTAGGACAAGCTCTTTGGATATTAGCGAGATATTCTGAGCTTTCTTTTCCTTGGCAGTGATTTCTGCAGGCTTAGCAGGTTTCTTTTCTATGAGAGGCTAATCAGAGATGTCAGACTTCCCTTCTTTCTTCTTTGACCTGAGATGGTATTTGTTGGAACTGCTATCATGGGCTTTCTCCCCTTTACTCAACTCATTTATTTGACTGTTCATGAGGAATTCTTTGTATGCAGCTTGAATTAAATGAGGAAAAGGAGAGGCGTCCTCCAAATAGATTTCAGGGTCTAGCTCTTCTTCTTCCTCTTCCTCTTCCTTATCAATAACAAGGTTGTTTTGAAAAGGAGCCTGGACTTTCTGATCATTTCTATCTCTATCCCTTTGTTCCCTTGGCATAATCTGAGGAACATTGTTGTTCGGCCTCCTGAAGTTGCCTCTTTTGTCAACGTTTGAGGATTTCTATATGTCTGCTTCCTCTCCACTTTCATTTTCTCCATTTCTGCAGACAAAGACTTTACCATCTTGGTCAATTCATCTAATTGAGGGTAAGCTATAGAAGAACCAGAGGTTGAGGCCTCGACTCTTCCTCTTCCCTTATCTTTGTTAGATTTTCTTCTGAGCCTATTAACTGCCAACACGTTGGATTCTACTTCCAGGGTTGCATCTTGCAGGAGGCATAAATCAGGGACACAAGCACTAGCATAAGTGATTTTGGTAGAAGCTTCTGAGGGTTTTATCTCAGCAGGGATCTTACTATACATTTTATTGAATCTTTTGGAGAAGTTAGAGACAAACTCTCCTTCCTTTCTTTTCAAGGACCCAAACTCTATCATATAATACATGAAATCCTTTTTATCTCTCCACTGTCTTAAGAAGGCATTATCTAGAGCCTCGATCCCAGCAACAGATCCAGGGGTCAATCCCCTAAACCACTTCCTAACCTCACCATCAAGGCTCTGGACAAAGACTCTCATCCAGACATCTTCATTTTCAATGTTCAGGTTGTCTGCATAACTGTAGAAGGCAACAAGGTGATCTTCAATAGTTATGTCCTCCTCTCCAGTGAATTTGGGCATGTATTTCAGGTAGTCTCTAGGAGGGAGAGGATTCAAAGGCTGAGGTAATACGAGAGGAGCATATCTGACAGCTACTATAGTGTCCATTCTGTTTATAGGTGGATTAGCTCCTGCCATTGGAGTGTGAACAAGAGGAGAATTAAGAGGAGAAGGGGTTCAAATTGGGGAGAGTAGAGATGAGATTGTAGGAGTAAAAGGAAACAACAGAGGGTTTGAAGAGGAGGCCAACGGGTTTAAGGGAATGAAGGTCTGTGTGTGCGCAGCAGTAAAAACAACAAATAAATGAGGGGTGGTTAAACCTGGAGTGGGAAAATATTCCAAAGTCCTAGGTCTAAACCACAATATGACTTCATGAGAGAGTGGAGTGACAAGGATTTCTCCCTCCAATACAAGGCTAGGGGGGGAAAACTCAACAGGAACACTCCCAAATTTTAAACTTCGGGAAACACCAACAGAGGGTATAGTAGGAAAATGAGAAAAAAGTATTGGAGTTTCTACAGAAGGACAATGGCAATAATAAAAAATACTTGGTTCAGCAGTAGAGGTACCTTCTCAGAGGGCCTTTCCCTTTCTGATAATCTTCTGCAGATCAACTTCAGGTGTAGCTAGAGGTAGCTATGGATGAGACCGCGTGTGTCTTCCTTTAAAAGCCAGTTGAGCAATGAGGCCAGACCAGTGGAGTCGTCACAATGGAGTCGCCAGGTGCACAATAGCAATCTTAAATGTACTAAGTTCGGATGCACCTTCAGAATCAATAAACTTTGTCGTTCAATCCCAGGGAAAATTTTCAACTTCGTCCCCGGCAATGGCGCCAAAAATGTTAGCACCAGAGGTAACTCCTGGATTGCAGCAGAAGTAAGCCTGATACCCATCAGTTTATATTTCACATGTTGCTTATAAAGGGTGATCGAATGAGAGTAAACTCAGAGCTATATCATTTTAACTCAGAAAACTGGGTTGGAAACATAGAGCTAGTTGAGGTCTCGATCTAACTTAGGCCAGTGAGTTGTATAATGGTGAGTAGTTGAATGAAAAGCGGGAAAGGGATGAAAGTCTTCTCTGGACATCTAGTATTTTAGCAGCCTTTGGAGGAAAAGCTTTAGATATGAGATCCTCTCAGATCTGAAAAGCTTCAAGAACCTTTAAAATGATGCAAAAACAGATATAATCAAACCTACATTATACCGCCATTACAACACCCGACTGGATCATCCATGCTCGGGCTTTAAGAATTAGAAGAAAGAGTAAGGAGAGGCTGTCCACCATTAAATGAGAAGTCTTAAGTGTCAGTCTATAACCAGAGAACCAGAGGCCTCACTTAAAACTTTACAATTGGGAGCTTAGCTCTACCATCGATCCTTTACAAAAATACAAAACTGAGTATATATACTTAGAGCAATTTGCCTCCTTGGCAACAGGAGGGTAGCTAAGCCATTAAATTACAAACTAGCGTGCACAAAATATTTTGTCAGAGAAGGCTATCAGACCGACATGGCTCTTGCACGGTGATCTGCACACAACAAACTTCACGACAGGGCAACCCCGGGCAGACCCCCTGCCAGAACCTCCATGCCTTACATTCAAGGAGTGAGGCAAGGTTTCAACTACCTCCTATCACCTTCATTTACTTCTAGCAGGGATTAGGATCGAAACCGAGTCAGTTTGGCCCCTGGAGGATGCAACGACCCCTTCTACGACTAAACCCGATGCTTTGGTATTTTTCGTGGCCTTTCCTATCACCCTAAGCGACCACAGGCTGTGACCCTGCGCCTATCCTCAAAGGTGCTTTCGAAACCTCTCCTTTTGGGAGATTCCACCACACTAGCCTCCAGGCTCCCCGATGACTAAATCCGTGAAGCGACCCTTCATATCGGCGGTTGGATCTGGCTTAAAATTGATGGCCAAGATCCATTAGAATCGATGATCACGATGATCCCCCTAAGGGATGGGTTGCCATCCCTAGCTTCCATATGATCCAGGGGCCATGACCATGGGCCCGACCTTCCACGACATTTCACGGATTCTCCCACCGGGATTTTGCATTCCTTTTCTTTCAAAATCCCCAACACCAGATCCACAAAAGGCCCAAAAGGTTTCCACCTGTCTCCCTGGGATCGACGACCCAGACTTTTTCTCATCGGACGGAACAAATTTCTCCCTCATCAATACAGAGAGCCAACTAAGCGACGAGAGCTAACCCCTTTTCCCTAGGCCTGATACCTTGTGACCGGGCACTATGAGCATGGGCCCAATCCCTAGGGATTTTGAATTTCATGTTTCGATGATTCCAACTGCAATGGAGGAGTGACCCCTTGACCTTCAAAATCCCAGTAGTTGAAATGACGACCAGACCCATTCGCGGGCCATGTAGCCCCGAGGCCGGATGACCCAGATCTTCTTGGATGAAGGAACCCCACCTTCTAGCCTTGCTTCCTTGTGACCAGGCGCCAAAACCGTCGGCCTAACCCAAAGGTTCTTTCACCTTTCGCGCTTCGACGATTCCAAATGCAAAGGGAGGAGCGACCCCTCGTCTTTCAAAGTCTCGGTAGCCGAAATATGGACCGAGCCTAATCTCATGCCACGTGTCCCTTCTACAACGGGCGACCCTCATTAAATCGTGCCTTTGGCCATTGGGAACGGGCCCTGGCGTTAAACACTGGGCAACTCTATGGCTCCTCGTTTCCGATAGCTGTTGATCTGCTTTGCTGGATCGATCCATGCCGTTGAAGATGGTCTCTGCCTGCTCGCTTGACTATGCCACTGTTTGTTCGAATTCCGAGCTATAGATAGTGAAAATGGTGGCATTTCGATGAAGAAAATTAAGCTTGGGAAGACCAAGGCTTAGTGATGACGGTAAAAGGAGGAAGGATCAACCATTAGAAGAGGAAGAGGAATTCAGGGCCGATCTCCTTTCGGGTAATGACAGAGAAGAACTGGTCAATCGAGAAGGAAGATTGCAAACAATGGAAAATACATGTTGGGATAGGTAAAAGGAACCACGGTCAGTTCTACAGAAGGGGATATGGAAAGAAAAATGAAGGCTCAGGAAGAAAACACAGACTGCTCAGGTCTAGACAATATTATGTGATAACACCACCCATTTTCCCCTCTTGACCACAACATTAAATTTGAAATTTGGTTGTTGGAAGTGTCTCTTCCTGATGCAGGAGCATCTCTCACAGTAAGCGAGCTAGCGTGGAATGCAAGTGAACAGCTGGACAAAACCATCACACATTTTGAATTTGTCTCGAAGATATGCGCCAACCTTAAATGTGATATTAAAGAGAGGCGTACTTTTATATTGTAATCAGACCTTGAGCCATACGTTCTCATCTGAAGTAGATGGAGGCATTTATGTTGAGATGAAATAGGTAGATAGAATTTAATATTAGATTAGACAGTTTTAGAAAGAAAGAGGGAAACGAGATATAGACACCCTCATTGTGCATTTGTAGGATTATTGAAGCAGGAAGAACATAGAAGAGAAGCAAAGAGCTGTGGAAGAACACCCATGTACAGAGCTTGAATTAATAGAAGAAGTTTGATTCAAATCCATGGTTTTGTGTTTGTTCTCTGTGTATATATGCTGAATGCTATGCTCATGAGTATTTACTTCCTGTTATGAATTTGCTTTACATGCTATGTATGAATGATTTCTTGTTGAGTGTTTGAAATCTGAGAAAGGAAGTAGGAGAAATGAGTTTCAATTGTTTCTCTATCTGAGTAAGGATTCCTGCAAGGAGTGTAGTTGAATTCGTCCACAAGGAGTGCGTTGACAGAAGGCTCAGATAGTTTAACTCTTGTCCTCGTTCACCTAGAAGTGAAATTGGGTTATAGGAGCTGTGCAAGGAGTGCACAGGCTAAGGAAAGTCTCGGTTGTGGAACTGAGCGGGGTATTGAGAGACTACTGCTGCAGGTGTGCGCAGGGTTGAAGGATTCAAACATTTGAAGTGTTTGAAAGGTTGCCGCAAGGAGTGCGAGCGAGAGGTTTAAATTTTGAGATATTTAGAATTGACAAAGCTTAGGAGGTATAGTACCTTTGAGTGAACTTTGAAGAGAAGCACAAGGAGTTGTGCCGTGGAAGTGTTTGACCAGGCGTCGCAAGTTTTCACGCAGGAGGACGAGTTCCGTGGAGGAACACATAGTCATTTTGCAGATTTCTCAAAGGGAGAAGATAGACGGTCAGGATCTTGTGGAGAGGGTTAGTAAAATCCCGTCAGCCGTTGGATCTGCCAAAGGAGCGAAGAGGTTACGGTCATGTTCGGAGTCCAAGCTCTAGGGGTCACAAGTCGTTGGATCATTGATCAGCTACCCGTCAACCGTCCGATCTGACAGGAGTTGCACAGGGTTTAACCCTCGTGAGCAGAGTAAGAACCCTGAGAGGAGAATAAATCAGGATATTGAGGCGTTGGTTTCGTGGAATTGGGAGTCACGAGGACAAGTGATCGTGAATTTCCATAGCGGAAACCACGAATCAACTTGAACCATCCATTAGTTGGGACACGTGTCAGAAGATCTGACGAAGTCGGGGTTCGGCGAATCGGGGGTCCTGAGGACAGGATACTCTTGCAGTTTGGAATTGCAAAATGCGATATTCCGACGGCGGACACGTGGACAAGATCAGAATTCCATCGACACTTCGACCATCGAGACTCACGCAGATAAATATTTTGGGTTTTAGTATTCGACGAAGTCTGAGGTTCGATCTGGACCACCCATCATTTGGGTACCCGTGTCGAGATATCTGAAGAAGTCGGGGTTTGGCGTATTGGGAGTCCTGGAGACAAGAAAAATGTTGCATCAGAAATTGTGATATCGCAAAACGCAATATCTCGACAACTAAAGGAGCGTGGGGCCACAGATATTAGTGGAGGACAGGTGGCACGAGCTATCGGAGATCGGGGAAAACGGAAGTAAAAGCATTTCAACAATTGATGTCGTGAAACCCAGAGGGAGATTTGGAGCCGTTGATCTCAACGACTAATCACCATCGTTGATTTCGGTTATGGTGGAAGGGAATCCTGGTGACGTCATATCGGGAATCCATGAATCGGAAGATCGGGGATTCCGTGGGCGAGAGATTTAATACACTTCAACACTCGAAACCTCAAATCCCGATAGGGAATACAACTGCGGTCATATAAGAGGAGGTCGCATGGATGGAATGCATAGCCCAAAGGCTAAGGCATCAAAGGAGCGCATCGGGATATTGGAGATCGGGAAATCGGGAACCAAAGGGTCGAGACATCGGGAGTTTGAAAATCTCGAAACCCGATTTTCTATTCTTCTGTCGCCGAAGAGAATAGTGACCGGCCCAAAGACTATAAAGTGCCGAAAATACCTGTGGGTCAATTTGGAAGGAGATTCTAGGGGGAATCTAAAGAGCCATTCCGACTCGAGGGAGGAAATTGAACGATCCTTAAGACCCGGAGGTCAGGCGCATGACCTGATGAGGTAGGTGTCCGAGTGGACGCCGTCAAGTGGTATCAAAGCTTAGAAAAGCTTCTTTTCTTTCTGTAGCCAGGAAAAGGAGAATTCGCCATGCTTCCAAGGAGAAGGGATAGGCAATCAACCGATCCGAGGAGGAAAGGGAAACGCCCAGAGGAAGGGGTAGAGAAGTGCAGAATCCAGAAGTAGAAAGAGATCTGCATAACTTACGCGCTAGAGTTATGGACATGGAGATAAGACAAAGGTGCACAACTGATGTGGGAGCTATCAGTGAGTCCGAAAATGAAGATAATGCTGGACATGGAGAAGAAGAAATCACAGCAGAAGATGTAGCAAATGAGCGCTTACTTAAAGCTATTGCAAGAATGGGTGCAAAGGTAAAAATGGACATTCCTGTTTATGAGGGAAATCTGGATGTAGAAGAGCTTCTAGACTGGATTAGAGCTCTGGATACCTACTTTGACTATGAAGATATCGAAGATGACAAGAAAGTCAGGCATGCCTTCACGAGATTAAAAGGACATGCAGCCTTGTGGTGGGATGAACTACAAGCAGATAGGCGTTGCCAAGGAAAGCAGAAAATTAAGAGCTGGGACAAGATGATTGCAAAGATGAAGGCAAAATTCATCCCCAGGGACTATCAAATTTCTCTGTTCAGGAGAATGCAGAACTTGAGATAGAAGCTTATGACAGTAAAGGAATATACTGAAGAATTTTACAGGTTGAATATTAGGGCAGGTCATCATGAAAGCAATGATGAAAAAGTGGCCAGGTATATGAATGGCCTGAGATATGAGATTCAGGATGAAATGAGCATGGTAACCATCTAGACGGTGGAAGATGCTTATCAGATGGCTCTGAAAGCTGAAGAGAAGCTGAGCTGAAAGAAGAGTTAGAGGGGCAGAGGCAGAAGCCAGCCTAGAGGCAAGTCAGTTGCTCAGAAAAGAACCCAGAAGCTTAGGGACCACTGGAAGAAACCTCTGACTCGGACAGAGAGAGGTGGAAGTTCACAGCGAGGGCAATACGATGAGCAGAGAGGGCAGCATACTGAGCAGAGAGGAGGGTATGCTGATAATAATACTTTTCCTTGTACTAGAGGTAGAGGAAGAGGAAGAGGTGGAGTAATCACATGCTTCACATGTGGGAAGAATGGGCACAAGTCATTCGAGTGTCCAGAGAAAAAGAAAGAGGTTGGAGAGACTCACATCGCTGAGGCACAGAGGCGAGATGTTGAGGCAGAAGACGCTGAAGGTGGAAGATCGCTGGTGATGCGAAAAGTCCTTTTGACACCAGAGAAAGAGGTGGAAAGTTCAGTCCAAAGAACCAGAATTTTCAGGACTGCTTGCAAGACCAAGGATAGGGTATGCAAGGTCATTGTGGACAGCGGTAGCACGGACAATCTCGTTTCAACCGAGATGGTAGAAAAGCTGGAGTTGGAGATGACCGATCATCCAAGCCCATACAAAGTTTCATGGCTACAAAAAGGACATCAGGTAAATGTCACCAAATAGTGCTTAGTTGAATTTAAGATAGGAGGATATAATGATAAGATATTATGTGATGTTATTCCCATGGATGTTTGTCATCTATTGCTGGGTAGACCATGGCAATATGATAGGAATGTGATTCATAATGGGAGGATGAATACATATACCTTAGAGAAGAATGGGAGGACACACATGTTGCTTCCAATTAAAGATAAGGAGGTAAAGTCAGAAGTAAACAACACAGTACTTCTCATGAGTGGGAAGGAACTCCTTACCGAGGTGAAGAAGAAAGAAGAACCGCAATTCTTTGTGGTCAAGAAACCGAGAATTGTTTTGACTAGCACAAGGGTAGATGACTTGCCAGGAGAAGTTCAGGAACTGCTGGAAGAGTTCGCTGACAT
>SNQJ01S0158978.1:0-15242 GCA_010110895.2 Picea sitchensis
AATTTAGAATTTCTAAATTCGGGCTTCAAAAAATCATGATAGTGAGAAAGATATAACTTCATATTTTTGAACCATTCTTCTCCATGGGTAGTAATTTATGTTGCAGCTGCGATGCTATCTTCATAAAATTGCAACTGGAGGTTTCCCACTTAAGTCTTAGCACCATTTAAATTCTCTGCAAACTCCCTCGCCACCTATCTGCTATACCCCTGGAGTTTTTCACAAAACATGATACAACCCACTTGTTCAAAGGATGCTTTGATCGTTGGGTTTGTGTTTACCAAATTTAAACCATGTGGCTCAAACCTCACGATTTCCCCGCTTCTTGCATTATTTATTTTTCGTTCAAGAGTTGTCATGATGTTGATATATATAAATCCTGTGTGAATTGCAGGTGTGCATTTTTGTCCCTCAACCAATTTTTGAGGAAACCTTGGTCAGGTTTGGACCATTGGACTTCGATGTGACAGTCGAAGATGGAGTGCCATCGTGGAGCTGAGATCACGGATCTTACTTGTTTTGCAGGCTATGTGGACCCAACAAGGGGTTCATTAGGTTTTTTGTAATGGGTCATGGGATGTCGGCCCATGGGTTTACCCATGTTTAGGCCTTTTTGTAAGGAATTGTAAAAGTATAAATAGATAATAATGTATGGTAGAAAGAGAGAGAAGCTAAGTGATGTAAGAAGCGAAGCAGCTAAGTGCAAGTAGTTTTGGGTTTCTTAGTGCAACAGAATGTGTATGTAAGGCTCTATGCTTGATCAAGAAGTTGGCTTTGTGCCTAGACCCACTTTTGGAAGGAGGATCTGGTGCTCAGTGCACAGATATTCTATCATATGTGAAGCTTGGCTCTGTGGCTTAGTGCACAGGAGAGGATGAATGTAAGATCCAAAAGAATAATAAAGAATACGAAGAAATTGGTGGACGTAGCCCCACACTGGGGTGAACCACGTATATCTTGTGTCTTTGGTTGTCTTTGTGTTGTGTTGTTTATGCTATGAATATGCTCAATGCTTTGTTTATTATGATTTTTAGATAGATATGTTGATTCTTAGTTCTTTACTTAAAGATGAATGAATGTTAGATACAACTCTTTGTTAGTGCTAAGTTGTTGAACTGCTTACTCTTTTTTGTTACTGCGTTGATCCATATTATGGTTTGTTCTGCGATGTTAATAAAATCTAATGAGTTAATGAATATCATCTTGTAGTGTTGCTAGAATACTCTGCGAAGTGTTTCTATCACAGATATGTGTCCCATCTTGTTTATAGACACCTGTGTCATGTAACCCCCCCTGCCTCTACCTCGGGTGATACTTCTCCTGCTTCGCAGGTGTTGTCTAAAGGGCTAGTAGTTAGGGTTTTTTTGGTGCGTTGTTGAAGCGTTGAACCCTGGGTCTACCCCTGTGCCAACAAATGGTTCTATTGTCGAGACCTGAAACTGTTATTTCTAGGAACTAAAGTAAAGAAAGAGAATCTTTGTGCGTAGATTTGTTGCTATAGTGCACAATATTATACTCGACTTGCGAAGCTTTGTGCTAAAAGAGAAATCTGATCTGAAGAAAAGAGGTAAAGCTTTGTGCTTTGATAAGAGTAAGATAAGTGATTTTTATTTTTTTTTAAAGCATGAACTTAAGTATGTTTAATAGATTATGTCCTAGTCTAAAAGCTAGGGCACAGTTGCAAGAAAGAGTTGATATGAAAAAAATTGATAGAAATGAATAAAGATATGTTATTCCCATGCATAGAAAGGGTTTTTGGACTAATAAGTGGATGCAGGAACCTAGAAAGATTTTTTGCGGATTGCAAGTCCAACACTGTGATCCCAGTGCGTAGTACAGGAGAGTTGGAGAACATACAAGATAAAGAGAGGATTGACACTATGTTATAACTGCAGAATACTAGGACATCTTGCTAAGGAATGCCCTGGTACAGGTCCTATTTGTCTTTGTTGTCAAATTGTTGGTCATGAGGTTGAGGGATTGTCGAAAGATGATTGCTAAAGTTGAACGAATGAGCATGAGACAAGAAAACTATGAAGTAATTCAAGATACTAAGAGCATGTTAGAGAATCATAAAGAGAAAGAATCATAGAAATCCCAGACCATGTTAGTACAATTGAAAGAAATGATGGATGTTCATAAAGATATCATTTTACCAGAGATCCTGAAAGTAAAACAATGCATAAGTACAAGAATAGAAGACTTCGACATAGAGTGTATCTAGGATGAAGAAATGCAAGTGAATATTATGACAGAACACACTTGGGAAATTTTGGGAAATCCTACTATGATACCTTCATTGGGAAGGATAGGCTTGTTCAAGGGAAATATGATAACCCTATGTGGAAGAGTTACTAAAGTACCTATTATTGTTAATGGAACATCGACTGAAGAAGAATTTGAATTCATTAAGTTTGTTGAGAAGAGCGCCCCTTTCCCACTTTTATTAGGAAAAACTTGGACTGAGAAGGATCATATTAGAAGGAAAGCAGAGGAAAAAGCTACAGAAAAGAAAAAACAAGAACTAAGGGATTTCATAGCTAGAAAAAGAGATCGACTAATAGAAGAACAAGAAGGTAAGTCAAAGCAACAGAGGGCAAGAGAATTAGTTGTCAAAGTTGAAAGAATGCAAGAAGGATTGAAGAACCTATCTATGAAAGAAAGAATTATATCCCCCCAGGAAGTAGTATTAACTTAAAAACCTTTGAGAACAAATCAGCAGTGCAAAGTCACCACACTAGGAGATGATAAGAATAAAAATGGAAAGAGCATTCTAGAAACAATTAGAGAAACTCAGATCATAGGAAAGAAGGAAAGGAAGCCTAGTAAAAAGAAAGCTAAGATAGAAAAGCTGCAAGAAACTACAGAGAATAGATGGAAGACTTCACAGACTGGAATGTCGTAGGAGGTAGGCTTGCAGGATTTGAACCTCGCCAGAATAGCAAGACCATTCAGAATGGGACTTCACCCTAGCGAATCTATATGACCATTGGAGGCACCCTGTCCATTAGAATGATGCTCCAGAATGGCTAGAAAATGCATGTATGGGTGAATGGACCGCTTTTGGGACATTGAGATCGTGCCATAATGGACAGATTCACATTGATGGAATCATTCCTGCCCATTGGAGGAATCCATTACAAAACTTGCTTATTTAACCCATCGGATGCTGTGTCGGGACCACTTTTTTCCACCCTTGATTATCTGAGTCAAGAAGAGAATTGATTGTGTATCAGAAGCTAGACATCACCATCTGTTTGTTTACCCTGCCTATCCATTTGCCTAACCCAACCTGTCTGTTTAAAAGTGAGAATGTTGGGAGAACCCACTGAGTTAGAGAATTATGTCGAGGAGGTTCTTAAGAATTTCATGGCTGATAAAGCTATGTCTGAAGGTGTCCAAACATTGTCGACTAGGGGATTACAGGCTTCCCCTTCAACTGGATGACATTCTGGTCATGCTAACCCTGTGACTGAACATCGAAGTAAGCATCACAGTGATCTGGATAACACGAAGCAGATCCCCTCGATATTACTAGAGTATATCCCACCTTTGGTTGGCGCAGTTAAATGTGACAGTATTCCACGAGACTATGAGTACACCCTTATCACCGCATACATCCCAAAAGGAATACGCATAATTGGAAGTCAGTTGGGACAAATCCCATTACTAAAGAACATTGACTTGAACCTTGGAGATAGAAAGAAATACGCTATGCTACTACCCCATAGATACTTGATGAAGACAACTAGGAAGAAGCCTCGCACCATCACCCGGCCTTGGATTAAGGCACTGGCACAGTCCACTGTGTTGAACGTAATGAAGATTCCCCATTTTGGCCATCACCAGGAGGTTAACGCTTTCATTAAACTCCTCTGGTCATGCTACCATGGAGCATACCTATTTCTCAACTGGTGGATTACTGTGGATCTGGCGTTGATCCACCAGATTACAGGATTAAGCATGAAGGGACCCTACCCTCAGCAATTTTACCCAGGGAAGGCCTCAGACCACTCCCTGGAACAACACATCAAGAAATCATATGGTGAAGTTGAAAAAGGAAAGTGAGGCTACAAGGTATCCTCTATACAGGATGGCGCAGTGTACCTCGCTTGCCAACTTATAGCTGGAAATATAGTAAGAAAGAACCGCACCACACAGGTAATCGGGTTTGTGGTGGACCTCGCAGGAAAATGCATGGAGGGAATGCAGATGAATTGGGTGAGTTACCTCATCAATGAACTTGATAAATATTATCGTGAAGCTCAGGATCAGGGATACGAGTTCCACTTTAGTTGGTTGATATTGCTGATTGCATTTGTCGCTTGGAAAATGCCTGAAGGAGCCACCTTCCCGGAGATAGAACCATCGGAGTTGTTAGCCGCTAGGTTCTCTACATTATGGTACACCAATGACATGTCGAAGAAATGGTAGTCAAACACTGTGTTCTATGCCTATTATCAGCAACGGAAGGTTTCCATTGAAGCTTTTACACACATGACACCATGCATCTTGCACTAGTACAGACCACTAGCTAAGTTTCATGTAGATCAAAATTTTATCTATATCACTGCACGCAGATATGAGAGAAAGTCAGAGTTACAATCATATTACAAGCTGACAGACGATGACATGGAGCAGATCACGAAGGAATGGTTGGAGGAGTTATTTTTACCGGTCGATGATGTAGAAATTTCTGACACTGACATCATAGGAAGCCCCTTGGTCACCCAGGTCGAGCATGTTGGAAAGTCCAACAGGACGATGAAGAAGAAGAAGTAGGAATACATCTAGAAAAAAGAGACTGATGAGGAGGACAGAGCCTCTAAAGAAAATGGATCTAGATCGCTTGCAGGAGGAGGAGGAGAAGACAAAGAATATGGATAGGGAGGATGGGATGAAGGAGAAAATCAATGAGAAGGCAAAGCTACACTGCTGAAAGATCCCCCTACTGAAACAGAAACACCACGGGAGAGGAAGGTTTCACTGCAAAAACCCTCAACAAGAAAGAAGATGCGTGCTAGTAAGCCCCAGTTGGAGGCCACGCTCACAAAGGATGATATCATCCTAGTCTGTGGATCCATGGAGGATGCTGCAGAGGATATCTTGCAGATATATGGAGTGAAGTAGGAGGAGCTGTATGAAATAGTTGAAAAGGAACTGAAGGAAATACAACAAGCTATTCATTTGAGTTATGTAGTACCTACTGTGCCTTCCTCGTCGGAGACTGAATAACTGGGGGATGAACTAGCCCAACTAAGAAGACTTGCAGATGCGATAGAGGCTTGACTTCAGAAGGACCAAGAAGAGAAGGAGAAGGCTACAGAAGCCTTGAAATAAGAGAAAGAGGAAGTCTTAGAGAAATTACGCGTAGCGCGGTACTGTGTAACCACCTATGAAAATGAAAAATATGAGTTTTGGGCAATGGTACAAGAGAAAAAATTACAGCTACAAAAAGAAAAGGAGAAGTTGCTCGTAGAACGAGCCACGGTTAAGGAAGTTGTGAGAAATGCATGTCACTCTGTGTCAGATTTGGCATAGGAGGAATAGGATTCCATCGAGGCTCAAGTGGTGAAGCTCGCTAAGACCATCCAGCAACTTCAAGAGAGGATAAAAAAGTTATAGGTCCAAGAAGTTTCGAGCACTTCGCAAGAAGTGCACGAACAGGGGGAGGAACCTTCCAATAATGGAGTAGGAAGGATCAGGGCCCTAGCCTCAGAGCGAAAAAAGTTGAGCGATAGAAATGTGTAGACTTATGAACACCTCGCAGAAGATCCAGAGCTAAGGAAACTAGAAGTGAAATTACAGTAGGCGCAGCAGCAGGCCTTCACCATGCAAGCAGAGATGAAACTCCTCACCACAGTTGAGAGAACGAAGAGATCTAAAGAACAGTGTGGTACATCAATAGATTATTTCCATCTAGGGAAGAGTAATGGAAGTTACACAGAAGTTGCAACCAGTGAAGGATGAAGCCTGCAAAGTGTTCAAAGAAACTGAGGGACAAGGCTCGCAACTGGACCAAGTGGTTGTAACAGTGGAACAATGCCTGGAAAGGCCTGTTATAGAACAAACGATTCAGGAGTTCACTGAGCAGGAAGCTCAGGAGAAGAAACAAGTTGAGGAAACTCGAGTGAAGCTCAAGGCATTCGAAGCGGCATTTCCTAGACCTGAGTAAATCGAGACGAGTCACAGGTGAGTGTTGGGGGCTTGTTGGCCCTCAACCAAGTTTTGAGGAAACCCTAGTCAGGTTTGGACCACCTTTTAGACTTCGACGTGATAGTCAAAGATGGAGCGCCATGGCGAAGCTGAGATCGCAGATCTCACTTGTTTCTCAGGCTATGTGAACCCAGCAAGGGGTTCATTAGGGTTTTTGTAATGGGTTATGGGTGTTTGACCCATGGGTTTACCCATGTTTAGGAATTTTTGTAAGGAATTGTAAAAGTATAAATAGATAAGAATGTATAGTAGAAAGAGAGAGAATCTAAGTGATGTAAGAAGTGAAGTAGCTAAGTGCATGTAGTTTTGGGTTTCTTAGTGAAACAAAATGTATATGTAAGGCTTTGTGCTTGATAGAGAAGTTGTCTTTGTGCCTAGACCCAGTTTTGGAAGGAGGATCTAGTGCTCAGTGCGCAAATATCTTGTCCTATGCGAAGCTTGGCTCTGTGGATTAGTGCACAAGAGCGGATGAATGTAAGATTCAGAAGAATAATAAAGAGATGAAGCAGTTGGTGGATGTAGCCCCACACTGGGGTGAACCATGTATATATTGTGTCTTTGGTTGGCTTTTGTTGTGTTGTTTATGCTATGAATATGCTCAATAATTTTCTTATTATGCTTGTTAGATAGATCTTTTTATGCTTAGTGCTTTACTTAAAGATGAATGAATTCCATATCTAACTTTGTGCTATGTGCTAAGTGGTTGAAGTGCTTACTCTTGTTTGTTACTGTGTTGATCCATATTAGGGTTTGTTCTGCGATGTTAATAAAATATAATGAGTTAATGAATATCATCTTGTAGTGTTGCTAGAATACTCTGTGAAGTGTTGCTATCACAGATCTATGTCCCATCTTGGTTACAGACACCTGAGTCATGTAATCCCCCTACCTCTACCTCAGGTGAGACTTCACCTTCTTCGTAGTTGTTGCTGAAAGGGTTGGTAGTTAGGTTTTTGTCGGTGAAATGTTGAAGCGTTGAACCCTGGGTTCTCCCCTGTGCCAACATGCATCAATAAACTGTAACAACCTATGTGAAACAAAAATGGGAACAATAACCTCTGCATAACAAATGAGAGAAATAACCTCTGCGCAGCAAATCAGAATAAATAATTTTACGCGGTGCGCAGCAACAGGTAGCAACACAAAATTCGTCGCAGCAAATAACATCAATAGGAAACTTGGCGCAACAACAAGGATGGCTAGGGTTTAGCTCAGTTGAAGTAAATCTAGTTATGTGAAAAGAAAATTTGTTTCAGAGGCTAACTTGCAATGGGCTCCAAGAAAGGCTCTTGAACCGTGATTGAAACAAATGGAGAATGTGTAGCGAAAAACAAAGTGAAAGGTTTGCATAGCGACTGGCAGCACACAACATTTGCGTAGCGACTGGAGTTTGCGTAGCAGAGATATTTGGATCTTTTTGGAGAGGTTATGGATGATGCATAGGTCTTGTATGTGATGGAGAAAAATAAAAGGTGGCCAATATTCATCTCGAATGGATAAGGGACAAAATTTTGAAAAGGGAAGTGGTTATCCATAATGACTTTTCAAATAAAGTTAGGGATTTTCACAACGGGTAAACTTTTGAAGTTTGCAACGGTAAAAATGACATGGAATTTCATGATTGTTCCTTCTCTGACCTAATGAAAGGTGATGATGAACCATAATACCTTTTGAAATGACATTCACCCTAATATATGACTTGACCTTAGCACATAATTTCCCACATTTTTAATTTGATTCAAAACTTAGAAAATTGGACCATTACAAATTGAACATGATGGACTTTACACTCTTGACTCTTTTCTTTTATGATGGCGTTTTATGAAAAAGACAATGCACCCATTAAACCAACGTATGGATAGACCCCTTACTGACATTTCAAGTCATTCTTTGTTTGATTATTAACCTCATAAACCTTGACACACTAACTATGACTCATCTAGGAATGCCTTGGTTTTCCCAAGATCATGGCATGACTTTGAAATTTTTTGACAACCCTCTAACTCTAGCTATGAAAATCATGGTTCTAATAGAGGGTTTTCCTTGTAAATCTATTGGATTCCCTCTTGGAAGTTTATTTCTTGTTGTAGATTTGATATGATGCAGATCTACTGAAGTTTAGTATTGGTTCATGTTTGAGGGATTTTGGTTGACGTATGTTGTTGAAGTTATTGGTACATATAAAGGTTGTATAATAGTGAGGTTCTAGAACATGGTTTGAGGTACAGACTTGAGGTATAGTGTTTGAGGTATATGTGATCAGATCATATTGGTTGATGAGTATACAATGACAAATTTGACAGAACTGGTTATGACAATGACATATTCAATTTCTACATTTGGCACTTATATTTCAGGGCGGTTGGATGGGACAAGGATAGGTGGTTGTAGCCGGAGAACATAGGAGGTTGTTGCATCGTTCTAGCTATAGCTAGAGAAATGGGGAGTCGAATCTTCCCTTAGGTTGTAGCCTGAAAATAGGGGGTCAAAGCCTCCTTCCAATTGCAGCTAGAAAACAAAGGAAGTTGGTGCTTCCAATGAATGTAATTCTTAAAGACAAATAAGAAAAAGCATTATGTTGTTTTCTCCCGCATTGGGTTTCCACATAAAAAATATTGGTGTACTGTGTATGTGTATGATTATTCATTTGTTAATGGCTTATTTGCTCTGGAATTATTGGATGATAATGTTATATTGATCATAAATATAAATAACAATTGCATACTATGGTTAAAAGGATTAAAATTCTCTATTACTGATTCACCCCCCCTCTTAGTAATCCAACAATTGGTATCAGAGCAAGTTCCTCCAGAAATTAGTTTAACCAATGAAAGGTAGATCATGGAGAGAAACGGTATGTACAAAAATGGAATACCACAGTTTGATGGAAAAAAGTATGTATTTTGGAGCAGAAGGATGAAAACATATGTACATGCACGGGGATTTGAAGTTTGGAAATCAATTGCAGATGGATACAAAGAACCAACAGTTCCACTAATAAATGGAAATGGAAAGAAACTCAGTCTAAATAATTCCTAAGCCACAAATCCACTTCTGAATGGTCTTTGTGATTCAGTATATACCAAAGTTATACATTGTAAATCTGCTAAAGATATTTGGGACAAACTTCAAAATATTATGAAGGATATTCAAAAGTCAAAGAAGCAAAGTTTCAAACTTACAGAGGTCAATTTGAACAATTAAATATGAAGGAAGATGAGAATATTGCATCTTTCTTCTTATGAGTTGATAAAAAAGTGAATGAAATCATAGGATTGGGAGAAGAAATTGAAGAATCTATAATCGTTCAAGAGGTACTATGATCTCTTCCTATGAGATTTGATCCTAAGATATCAACACTAGAAGAAAGAGTAGATCTAGACTCAATAAGCATGGGTGAACTACATGGAATATTCACAACCTATGAAATGAGAACTGAAAAGGAAAATCCAGGTATAAAATAAGCCGCATTCAAAGCATCCAAAAGGTCAAAGAAAAAGGGAAATCAAAAAGCAAAAGAATATAGTAGGATAAATGACATCTCAAAAGATGATGAAGAAGTGACCAACATTGTCAGGAGATTGAAAAAGGGAACAGATGGAAGATATAAAGGTAAGCTTCCGTTGATTTGTTTTAATTGTGATAGTATTGGTCATTT
The DNA here is from genome assembly GCA_010110895.2 of Picea sitchensis. Taxonomy (NCBI): domain Eukaryota; kingdom Viridiplantae; phylum Streptophyta; class Pinopsida; order Pinales; family Pinaceae; genus Picea; species Picea sitchensis. The sequence continues at coordinate 9,875 of SNQJ01S0158978.1, forward strand.
TTCTAACAAATGTCCTCATAAGAAAAAGAAAATAAATGATGAAGATGATTCAAATAACAAACAAACATATAAAGGAAAAATAACCAAAAAGAAAGTCTTCAAGAAAAGTTTCTACACCAAGGAAGAAATTCATCGAATGAATACGAAGCCAATGAAATTGAGATAGAAAGAGTTATATTCATGGCAATAGAAGATTTTGATAAAGAAGACACCAAAGAGGAATATGAAGAGGTAGAAGTTGACTACCAGGAATAATTGTTGAGTGTTATAGAAATTATAAAAAGAGAAAAGAATAAAAACAAGAAGCTCCAGGCAAAACTAGACAATAAAGAAGACACTCAAGAACTAGAGAAGATGATCATAGAATTGAAGGTTCAAATAGAAGAAGATAAAATAATTAAAGAAGCACTCAAAAAATAGTTAGAAGAAAGAGAAAGTATCATTGGAAATTTGGAAGTAGAGATTGTCATATTGAGAAATGATCTTCAAAAGAAAAATACGCAGAACAACTCAAAAGTTTTGGATGAAATTATCAACAGTAAAAGGCCTAATCATGACAAGTTCGGACTTGGATACAATCAGACAGAAAATGGATCAATATCCAAAATGATAGATCAAGAAACATATCCAAAAAGCTATGTAGAAATAGTTAGAGGGGATAGGAATTTATAGAAGTAATATCATAGGGACACTCCTCCACCAAGAAGATTTAGATTTCATAATCAACAATAGTTAGAAACAAACAGGCCTCGGGAAGAAGAAGGATTCCTAAGAGTAATTTCTTTTAGAAGATCTTCAACTCCCAGGTATCAAACTATATTTTTTGGTTTATGTTATTCATGCAATAATTTTGGACATAAAGTTGCAAATTGTAGAGCTAATAGCAGGAACATAAACAAATTTGAAAGTCATACACAAAATGGTTATCCAAGAAGGCCTAGTGAAACACAAATAATAATCTACAACAAGTTTGAATCATTGAGCACTGAAGTGGAATTATACAAGTGAGACAACTTTGGAAACATGGCCAAAGATTGTAGAATGAAAGTCCCTCCTAGAGAATCACAACATAATAACAAAGGGCACATAAAGGAACCTTGGAAGAGAACATGGATAAGAAATAAGAATCGGTATAGCAATGAAAAATGCGCACTCGATCTACAAGATAATCAGAAGAAACGTGGTTGGTATGTTGACAGTGGCGGTTCAAAACACATGACAGGTGATGAAGACATGTTTCTTACATTAAGAAAGAAAGAGATGGATCAGTCTCTTTTGGAAATGATGACTCAGCCAGAATCATTGGAAAAGGAACAGCTAGAATTGGAAATAAGAATACCAAGGAAGAAAATGTTTTACTAGTGGAAGATATGAAACATAATCTTCTAAGTGTAATTCAAATGTGTGACCAAGGTCATAAACTTACATGTGATTCACATAAGTGTGAGATAAGAAAATTAGGTTCGGGAAAATTGATTGCAACAACTACAAGAACTTCAAGCAACATATTTGTTTTTTATCACACCAACCACACTAAGAGAGGCGTGAATTAGTGTGTGGACTTTTATAACATTCCTTCTTTCAAGTTAGCAGTTAAAACATAATTGTACACATTAAGAACAATCAAATCATAATCATAATGAACACAAGAGATACCAGATGTCTATATAAGATTTTGCATAATTCATATATGTGTGTGTGTGTGTGTGTGTGTGTGTGTGACTATAGTAATGGGGGTTTTCCCAACACCAACTATTTTTTATCAGCACCAACTGAAGTAAGGAGCACCAAATCCTAGGAGAGCACCAACTCTCAAGAGAGAACCAACTCTCAAGCAAGACCCAACTTGCCACAAGACCCATCTTGTTGATAGAATGCAATTTATCCAACTAGAGTTCATATAGTATTTCAAGCAACTCTAGTAGCAGTGATCCATGTATTGAATCAACTCTATCTCATGATCAGAGGTATACCACAAATTCTCATTACTGCACTTCATCTTCTCTCTGAAATTCGCACCTTATTCACTTTATCTTATTTTAGATATTTGCACGTTCTTCACTTCATATTCTCTCTGATATTCACACCTTTCTATGTCAAAGAATCATCATTATAGAAATCACTGACCTCAGGTGAAGATCCACCTCTTCCCCACTCTCATCTCATCTCTCAAGTGAACCAATCATGGTTGTATTTATACTCGTTTATGCTCAAATATTGTTTAAGTTATTGGGTCGACTTGTGACACAAGTTACAACTAACTTGTCCATTTACAACAATTTTGGAACCACCATAGAACATCATTCTAGGTCTTCAACGTTAAACCTGGAATCCCCCCTATTTTCATAAATCAATCACAGGTATGGATCAATTTCCTTTGTCTTTGTGAATGTTGCAGAAATCAAATATTGTAGAGGTGCTTCCCTCAAACCATTTACATATGACCATACGCGCAGGACCACAGGCTTATTAATTTAAGAGTTGCTTCTTCTTTCTCCCTTTGTTTCTTTATTCCATATGACCTCAGGTGGTTACCAGGCGCTAAGACAAACGAGTGCTTGATCACTTATCAAAATCAACAATCACGCTTTAATGTCACGATGAGATGGACGATTCTCATTTACTTCAGTACTTTGGCTATTCATGGCTCTCGAATTATGGAGTAGCAATTCCTCCAGAGTGATTACCTACCAAATAAGTCATACAACAGTGGTGATCGCTTGCTTTCGGTTAACGATTCCACTTATGCTATCGTTCCACTATACTTGATCAATGCTCGAGAATGATCCCAAAGTGTTCTTCAGATTGGACGACTCATGTCCACTTTGGGACTTCGAGACTTCAGGCATTTGCTGGTGGTGAAACTCCCGAAGTGACATAACTTGCTGATGTCACTTGTTGATGTGGAAATTCATAAGTGGTTTCCACATGTCACCTAGATCAGTACCTATGGGACCTTGACACCTGTCACCACCTGATCAGGCCACATGTCCTAGCTGACATCATTGTTGATGACATGGTCTCTCAATGTGAGTGCTACGTGTCTTAACCTCGTGACTTCAAAACTTCGGCCCTCAAGACTTTTGGTAATTTGAATTCTCCACTTCCCAATTCTCCCGAAGTGAGATTCCCCAAAGTGTAAACCTCGAGTAACTTTGACTTCATCTAATGGTAATTCTTTAACCCAAAAAGGCTTAACACAATCCAACGACTATCGAGAATTTGGATATTCGGGATCTCAGGCCTTTGCACTTTCTTATCCTATCCTTATACTTTCCTCGATCCGGCAGTCAGGATATCTCCCGAAATTTTTCCTCAGATCATACGACTTGCATCTACTTCGGGACATTTGTGGCTTACTATGTCATTCCAGTAAACATGATATGACGGTCCTAATATCTCCCGAAGTGTTCTTCATATCAGATGGTCCTCATTTACTTCGGGACTTCAGCCTTCGGGTGATCTTACTTATTCTCAACCCTTTTCTCCCAAAGTGGTCAGTGCCAAAGTTTGACCACTATTATGATCCAACGATCATCATGTATTGTCCATATATGATGGTCCTCATTTACTTCGGGACTTCAGAGCTTTTGTATTCATCTTTTCTTATCCTATCCTTCCACTTAAATTGATCCAATGGTCGATGTGGATTGCATAAGCATAACTTGCGTGTGGTTTGGTTCGTTGCCCGAAATCCGCAATTTGAAGTTGTGTGATTATTGGTGCTATTATCCCCGATATCTAGGGATAACTAGGAGATCATGTCTCAAGGCCCACAGGTCCTATACATGGAGTACCGAGAGCAGGATTGACCTGAGCATGGCGCTGGAGGGCCCATTCTTCTTCTTCTTCTCCAGACTTGTCCTGTTAGTACCAATAGCTTCCATCACCCTCAGATAAACATCACTGATGCAGAACATCAACAAGCCCTGAAGGAGGCAGCCCGAGCAGCCAGGTTAGCAATAATCAACAACTTGGAACAAGAATCAAGAGAGAAGTTGAAGAAGCAAGAATTCCAAGTATATCGAAGAAGGAACCCAAGCCAACCTACAAGTGATCAGTCAAAATCTTCTAAAGTTCCTCTTCCTAAAAATCCCAAAGCCGACAGGATTACCCTTGATTTTGACCTTGAAGGAGCTTTGTTGAATATGCATGTGAATGTTCCTCTAAAAGAAGCCATTAAGATCCCTTCTATTACAGAATGATTCAACACCTTCTTTTCAGGAACGGCTGAGCCTATGGACCCCCCAATTATGTTACAAGCTAATCATTTCAGAATCCACTACGGTGAAAATCCTCCTTTCTTCATGACTCTTATGATGAACAATAAATATCTCAACAATTTCATGCTGGATACAGGTGCTGGTGCAAACATGATGTCTCTTAAATTCATGCAGTAAATGGGCCTGAAGGTAACCAGGCCTTACAGAAACTTGTGTGGATTTGAATCCAAATCTATACCCACACATGGTGTAATTGAAAACATCGAACTACAACTGAAGGAATTCCCCGAGAAGACAGTTTGCATAGACATTATAGTTGTTGATGTCCTGGATGTGTGGGGAATGATTTTGTCTAGGAAGTTTAGTGCAATGATAGGTGGGTCCCTTGAGATGGATCTCACTTTTCTGCGATTGCCTTTGAAAGATGGGACAATTGGACGATTACTCAATGTGCCAATAATTGGAACTCATGTACAAGATGTTTCCCCTGCTGTGAATGAAGTGCAGAAAGATGTGATACAAACTCTTCAAGAGTACTCTCTGGAAGACATGCCATTTACTACAGAAGAAGACTTTGACCAGATTGAGTGGCCCAACAAAGAGGAATATCATCAACTCCTAGATCAGTTTCAGAACAAAGAAGTAGGGACGGTGAAAATACTAAAAAGACCAAAGAATGAAGAAGATGTACAGATACATTCGTCCCAGCAAGAAACCTTTGCTCCAGAAGCCCACCCACCTCCCTCAGTATAATACATTAGGTTTTTTCAAGGAACTAACAAATACAAGATCTGAAAATACAAGGAGGGAGAGTTAGTATGGATGTGGGATACTCATAAAGGAGAGCCTACTAATGTAAAGGGAAGTACACAATCATGGCTCGGACTTTTCAAGGTCAGAATGGAATCAGTAGATAACTCTTATTACTTTTCCACCTTGGAAGGAAGAAGGCACCCATTACCCATCAGCGGACGCCTCCTCAAACCCCACCAAGGTGGTGGGACATGATTATACAGGTAGGTATGAGTAGGTAGGCATTTTCGTGTATTATACCATCTGCATTTATTGTTTGTTTCCCTTATATATGCATCTTGATTGTTTTATCTCATATGTATACATGTATTATTTTGTGGGGTGGAAATACC
>SNQJ01S0158978.1:18139-31093 GCA_010110895.2 Picea sitchensis
TGTTGATGTCCCGGATGTGTGGGGAATGCTTTTGTCTAGGAAGTTTGGTGCAATGATAGGCGGGTCCCTTGAGATGGATCTCACTTTTCTGTGATTGCCTTTGAAAGATGGGACAACTGGACGATTACTCAATGTGCCAATAACTGGAACTCATGTACAAGATGTTTCCCCTGCTGTGAATGAAGTGCAGAAAGATGTGATACAAACTCTTCAAGAGTACTCTCTGGAAGACATGCCATTTACTACGGAAGAAGACTTTGACCAGATTGAGTGGCCCAAGAAAGAGGAATATCAGCAACTCCTAGATTAGTTTCAGAACAAAGAAGTAGGGACGGTGAAAATACTAAAAAGACCAAAGAATGAAGAAGATGTACATATACATTTGTCCCAGCAAGAAACCTTTGCTCCAGAAGCCCACCCACCTCCCTCAGTACAATACACTAGGGTTGTTCAAGGAACTAACAAATACAAGATCTGAAAATACGAGGGAGAGTTAGTATGGATGTGGGATACTCAGAAAGGAGAGCCTACTAAAGTAAAGGGAAGTACACAATCATGGCTCGGACCTTTCAAGGTCAGAATGGAATCAGTAGATAACTCTTATTACTTGTCCACCTTGGAAGGAAGAAGTCACCCATTACCCATCAACGGACGCCTCCTCAAACCCCACCAAGGTGTTGGGACATGATTATACAGGTAGGTATGAGTAGGTAGGCATTTCTATGTATTATACCATCTTCATTTATTGTTTGTTTCCCTTATATATGCATCTTGATTGTTTTATCTCATATGTTTACATGTATTATTTTGTTGGGTGGCAATACCACCACACATTTTTTCGTTGATGCTTTCTTGTCAAGTGTGAGCAGGTCTACATGTTTATGCCAGAGATTGTTGAGGTTCTCATGCGCTTTATGGTGAGCACATGTCCCCGAGTTGGAGCCAAATGTTATCCCCGATATCTAGGGATAACTAGGAGATCATGTCTCAAGGCCCACAGGTCCTAGACATGGAGTACCAAGAGCAGGATTGACCTGAGCATGGCCCTGGAGGGCCAATCCTTCTTCTTCTCCGCCCGGACTTGTCTGTCGATGTGACTTCCATCACCATCGGCGGACTTGCATCAGAGAGGACTCTTGCTCCATGAGTGTGGTCCAAGGTATCATGGTATGTGTCATGTTGATCATTATAACCTTCTTATATATACATTAGGTTCCTTTTCATTTCGATGTTGCTTGGATCTTACACTAATCCACTTGACCATTGTTGGGGTGATTGATGGGGTGACTTTGCAAGCTGATGTTCATGGGTCTTGGTTATGCAAAGGGTGATTTGCAGAGCCATCTTCCGCCTCCACCATTCTATCATTTTACATCTTATCTCCCACGTCCATCCCATTCCCCTGGTAAGCCCATTAGGGGATGACCTTTGGGGTTACACTTTATCTTTTAGGAAAAGGATAAAGGCCCAGGGGGTAAAGTAGCCGGTAAAAGATAAAGCCATAGGAAATAAAACCTAGAGATGCTTAGCCGGATCCCCAAGAAGGCAATAAAAGGCCTCTCGATAAAGTAAAGGGACCCTAAGAAAAATGATAAAACAAGACCTAAGCAAGAAGATGGGAGGTCTCATCACGGCCCATTATGTTTATGGGTATCCAACAATATGACATTGCCACTGCTCGGTGCAGCGAGCGGTGACCTTTGGTTGCATAATAGGGAAAGGAGGTCTCATCGCGAGCGATCTTATCATTTTTGTAAAGATACTAGTGGGTAACACTATCAGCTCGTCCTGCGCCAAAGGCGGTGTCCTACAGTCCAGGCAGTAAAAGAGAAAGAAAAGCAATAAGTGAAAAATAAAGGCAATAAAGGGCTTGGAAAAGTGCATCCATGAAGGGTACAAATCACCTCCTACAAAGACACCCAAAGACAACACCTTCCTTTGGTCTTACTATGACTAGAAATACCTAGACCATATCACCTCATAAAAACATGGCTTGAATGATCCTCGAGGAAACTTTCCTTTTTCTTGTGGGTATTAGCCCAATAGGTTGTCTGTCGGTTTTCCTTAGCTTTTTATTGGAGTATGTGCAATATGCTGAGCTCTTAGATGATATGTTAGGGTTTCATGCATGTATTTGATAAACTTAATGATGAAATGTGATTGAAATTCCTATGATCGAGGGTGATGAGCCCATGGAGGCGTGGTTTTTTGATGTCTTGGGACCATAGCAGACAGTCTACCGTTGGACCAATACACATGGGGATACGGTTGAAACAGGACTCATGGGGCTGAAGAGCTCATAAGATGGTTGTTGGGATGGAAAGACAGGACAACGTTTAACGATGAGCCGCTTTTTCACAAAGACAAAGAAGCGTTCCACCCGGGGTTACCTTAAGCGAGCCGAGCTGGGGAATCACCCAACTGCGAGCCAGGCGTTGGATTTTGATGGGCCGGGGGCGTCACATATGAGGAAGATGGACATTATGCGGGCGTGTGGCGGAGTGTGCAAGGATCATTTAGCGCGTGTGGCAGCTTGCAAGAAGCCCAGAGGGGCCAACGTCTAGCCCACGGATGATGAAGGCCACACCCAAAAGGATTTATCTCCCTTAGAGGGGCCTGGCGTCTCCTTTGAGCTCATATTGTGACATTTTAGCATTTTAAGTGTAAAAGCAGGTGTAATATTGTTATGTCAGCCTTGTCATTTGTTTTAATGACCCTAATTTTTTAAATTAAAGGCCATTTGGATGATATAAATAGAGGGCGTTGCCTCTCATTTTGACATATAACAACTCACTCTCTTGTGAGAGGGCACATTTTGTCTTTTGTCTTGGTATTATTGCTCTTGGAAGTGAGGCATAGCTCTTGTGGAGGATTGTTCTTGGCATGTTATTGTGTTTTCTTTCATTGGAAGGTTTACAACTAGGGTTTGATAAAGCTCTCTTCATGATTTGTAAGTGTATTTCTCATGCAAAACTTCTTAATTGAATGGTTGTAGGTTAAATCTCATTTGTTATTACATTGATATTATATTGCTTAATCTTGGAAACCCTAGGTGGCAAAAACACAAGTAGGTCCTTGCTACATGTCCCCATGATTGAGAACTTGTTTTAGCCATTGGTAAAGGAGGGATATATCCTAGCCGTTGCTACACTAGTTCCCCTTTTCTAAGTTATCTTTTAAACATAAGTTGAGAGAGAAAGAAGATGTCCTGAGCCTAGTTAAATCCACTGGGGTTTTGACTTTAAGGGTTTGAAGGGCCCCTTGCTCTTGCAGCACTTTTCACCCATAGATTTATGTTTTGAAGCTAGTTGTTTTGCCAAGGATATTTAAGGAAAGAGGGAGGAGCATGAGGCCTTGCTTAAGCAACAGGAATGGAGCCTTGCCTCCTCCCTTAGGAGTTTTGACTCTAGGGCCACGCCATTGCGGCCTATAGAGACCCTAACTCTCTTGTCTTTAGATTTATATCCTCTGAGGATGCTGCCCTTGTTTACGACTCCACTTAATACCTAAGGCACTAGTCTATCTCTCCAACGTTGAGCTTGTGGTGCCAAAACAACTTTTCAAAACTCTTAAAATTTGAAACCCTAACTAACCCTAGCGATCTACTAACCCTAGATTAATGATGACGTCATGCCACTGGCTGAGCCTTTGGTTGATAGAAGTATTGTGGCTTAGATCATCGATGATGGCGTTTTATTGATGTGTTGATAAATCTTATTGGCCTGTTACCCAAAGCGTTGACCTCCTTTCTATCAAGCCTAACCCTAGAACAAGGTTGACTTCACCTCTAGTAGGCTTGACGCGGCAACCTTTGTATATGAGCATTTTAATGATATTTTAATGCATTGCGTTAATTCAAAGATTAATCATTTCTATTGGATGCTATATCATTTAAGTGTTTATTGACAAGTAATATTATAAGCCATTTTCATCATTGCAATCATTGCCTTAAAGTCAATAATTACTGTTATTATGCTCATGTATATTAAATATTTATAGTCATTGACAGTGGAAGTATAACCACTATTTATGTAGTTTTATTTTGCCTTGTCTACAAGCGAGTGCTTTTCATTGGTATTTCTTCATTTTGACTATCTTCTTGTATCTGTGAAAGGGAAAACTACCTTGATCCTTTAAGCCTCACGCCTTTCAAAACCCTAGGATTACTAGGGATACCCTTGGGTTCCAACCACCCTAAATAGGAAAGAGCCCCCCCATCGAGGGTGACAATGGGTGGGAAGCTCATGTTAAGCTAGTTTGACCCTTACCTTTTGGCTACTTGGTCTAAACTACAAACTAAGCGATAACAAGTGGATCAACCATAATTAAAATTCGATCTATTGGAGGGTGATGATCGACAATCTAGACTAATTGTGGGATTGGAAATAGTGTGGATTTTAATTCTCCCTTCGCTCTCCATAATCAATACCTACCCTTTATCTGGCACTTGTGTATCCAATGGTCACAAATTGATATGACTTAAAATGATCATTTTTTTGGATCAACCAAAGTCATCGATATTTGAGTCTATGAGATTTGATGATCTAGAATTATTGCGGGATTGGAAATAACGTTTATTTTAATTTTCCCTTTGTGCTCCACAATGAATCCTTTCCCTTGATCTAGTGCTTTCATATCCAATGGTCACGACTTGATATATTCATGATAGCTTGGCTGGCTTTGTGTGCAGGTTGTGACCTTCCATTAAACTAGCCCTCTGACTTTTAATCTTTGCATATTGTCATATTGTTTGACATCAATGACAACAAATTAATGATACATGCATATATTTATTTTACATGAACTTTGCATATTGTTATCTTTGTTTGAAATAAATGAAAACACATTAATGAGACTATGTCAACAATCTCCCCTTTTGTCATTGATGGAAACACACCAACTTCATGCAATATCCTTATGATGATGCTTCTCTCCTCTAAATTTACTCTCCTTTGACATCAATGGAAAATGATTTCTCCTCCTATGATATATCTTTATATATGCTACTGATCAATATCTGAACTCAAGTAACTCCCCCATGCAATCATGGCACAATGCGCCATAACTAAATAGCTCTCTTTGTCACTCTGCTCTCTCTTCCTCTGAATGTTCTCCCCCTTTGTTCTAAAGGGGTAGCTCTTCTGACAGGGTCTCTCCTCTTGTAATGTGGGTTTTCCGGCCACCAGCTTATTTTGTATCAACTAGAGTAAGGAGCACCAACTCTCAGGAAAGACCCAACTTGTTGATAGAATGCAATCTATCAGCTGGGTTTCATATATTAGTTCAACCAAATCTAGTAGCAATGATCCATTTATTGAATCATATCTATCTCATGATCATAGGTATACCACAAATTCTCATTACCACACTTCATCTTCTCTCTAAAATTCACACCTTATTCACTTCATCTTCTCTCTCATATTCACACCTTCTTCCTTCATCTTCTCTCTGATATTCACACCTTTATATGTCAAAGAATCATCATTATGGAAATCACCGACCTCAGGTGAAGATCCACCTCTTCCCCACTCTTAGCTCATCTCTCAAGTGAACCAATCATGGTTGTATTTATACTATTTTATTCTTAAATATTGTTTAAGTTATTGGGCTGAATTGTGACACAAGTTACAACTAAATTGTCCATTTACAATAACTTTGGGACCACCAGAACATCATTCTAGGTATTCAACTTTAAACTTGACATCTCCCCTATTTTCATAAATTGATCGGAGGTTTGGATACTTGATTTTTCTTTGTCTCTATGAATGTTGCAGAAATCAAATATTTCTTAGGTGCTTCCTTCAAACCATTTATATGTGACCATATGCCGCGGGACCACAGGCTTATTAATTTAAGCCTTGCTTCTTCTTTCTCCTTTGTTTCCTTATTCCATACGATGACCTCGGTGGTGACCAGGTGCTAAACCAAGCGAGTTCTTTGATCACTTATCAAAATCAGCGATCAAGTTTTAATTTCCGCGATGAGATGGACGGTTCTCATTTACTTAGGGACCGGGTCTTCATGGCTCTCAAGTGCAGGAGTAGCAATTCCGTTGGAGTGATTACCTATCGAATACGTCATATAGAAGTGGTGACCTCTTGTTGTCGATTAAAATTCCACTTATGTTATCCTTCCATTGTACTTGATCCAACGATTGGGAGAATGCTCTAAAGTGTTCTTAGGATCCGGATGACTCATGTCACTTAGGACTCTTTTGGGCATTTCTTTGGTGGTGAAACTCCCAAAGTAAAACTTCGAGTAGTAACTTGTTGATGTCATTGATGACATGGAGCTCTCAATGTGATTAGCACATGTCTTAACCTCTCATAATTTGGAACTTTGGCCTTGAGGACTTGGTGGTGATTTCTCCTCTTCCCAATTCTCCGTGAGATTCCCCAAAGTGTAAACCTCGGGTAACTTTGACTTCATCAATGGTCATTCTTTAACCTAAAAATGCTTAACACGATCCAGCGATTTTTGGGAATTATGTATTTGGGATCGGGCCAACTGCCCTTGCTTATCCTATCAGCTACTGTGATCAGATGGTCGGGATATCCCGTGTTTTCTCGGATCGGGGCGGCTTTGCGTCTACCGGAGTTGTTGTGAAAAGCTTACTCTGTCTTTCCACTAAACATGATATGACAGTCCTGATATCTCTCGAAGTGTTCTTCATATTGGATGGTTCTCATTTACTTTGGGACTTCGACCTTCGATTGATCTTACTTGTTATCAACCCTTTTCTCAGAAGTGAATTGATCTTGAAGTTTGACCACTAATGCGATCAGCGATAATCATGTATTTTCTAGATATGATGGTCCTCATTTACTTCGGGGCTTTGAGGGCTCACGGTATTCGTATTTGCTTGTCCTATTCTTCCACTTAACTTGATCCAATGATCGATGTGGATTTTGGAACCGTAACTTTCATGTGGTTTATTTCGTCGCCCAAACTCTTCAATTTGAAGTTGTTGCGTCATTGGTGAGTCAATATGTCGTCAACATTTGAGTCGATGAGATCTAATGATATAGACTAATTATGGGATTAGAAATAATATTATTATTTTAATTCTCCTTCATGCTCCTCAATAAATCCCTACCCTTGATTTGGTGCTTGTGTATCCAAAGGTCACGACTTAATCTGACTTAATCTGATCGTTTGGTGGATCAACCATATTCATAGATCTTTGGTCGATGAGATATGACGATCTAGACTGATTGTAGGATTGGAAATAGTGTGTAGTGTTGTTCCTAAGATTAAACCTTAAGGCTCAAAGAATAATTTTAGGCATCATGAATATAAAGGAAAGTTTTCAAAGGTTATTTTCTTCCATTAGTTATATAATAATTAATCTTCAAATGAAATTAAAGACAGAGCAAAACAAAGGCCGTAATTTGTCGTCTGAGTCTATTTATAAAATCAAATGATGTGGAGGAAACTTACAAAACTATTAAACAAAATGGCATCAATGCAAGATGAATCTTACTTTGTTCACAGTAGAAGAAAAGAAAGAATGCACACTTGAAAGTATATGAGATACAACTATCCAAGTAGCTCATAGGTCTTATCATTACTTATAGAAAATATAGAGGAAAAATTACTTGTTATCAAACAAGCGATAAAATGTGACCGCGATAGTAGTAGTACTAATTGCAACCACTCACTTATCAAAGAATGACATAATGAAAGCTAGAATTATGAGATGCGGAGAAACACATAACTCAAGCTGCACAAAGGTTGAGTCTTAGTGCGCAGCATTAATTCTGCAAAGGAGAGTTTATTTATTACATCCGACAAAGAAATGTTAGAAAAATAGGATTGCGTAGCATTAAAATAAAACAAATGTGAAACAAAACACAAAATATATACAATACAAAGAGAGACATAGATTCGCATTGGTTCACCCGGTGTGGGATATGTCCACCATATAAATTTCCATGTCCTTCCTTATTGCTATCCAACAAATGAAGGGATACAACCCTCTGATGGAAGCTTCGTTGTAACTTCCTCTTCTTTCTCTGACAGTCTCCTCTCTTACAATACAATACTGGCTATAATGCATAAGCGTAGCCACATTTCCACCATAACAAAGGGGTTTCCTTCTAGGGAAAAAACCCTAACATAATTCTACCGTTAGATCTGACCTTATAATGAAGCGGTCCAGATTTACAATGAAATTACAATATACATTTACAAAGCGATTTTTCCTTTGAGTCTTTGTCCCCGGGCCCCCATCTAGGGGGATAGCCCCCACGGACAGCATGAGGAGGGGTACCCCCTCTGCACTCCCCAATGGAAGAGTGTACATATACGGGGTGTAAAGTCTTCATGGGGTATAAACAGTTGAAAGCAAGGACCTCTAAATCGGGAACATAGCCGGGCTCCACAACCAACAATCTCCCACTTGGTACGTCCTCCAACAACTCCATCGTTGTTGTATATGTTGGACTCGAACCTTCTTTGGACCTGACAAATTTCTCATCTTCATCTTCATTCTTGAGAGATAATTAAACTGAGAAGGAACTTATTTTCTCTATGGTTACTCTCTTTGTTAACATGTCTCTGATTAGAAGCTAGTGTGTATCGTTCCAACTTCAAATGTCCATCTTCCAAGGTGGATCGTGCTTGAAGTGGTACCTCAAATATATATGATTAGTCTTTGAATGGAAGGTTGAGTTCTTTTGCAAGATGAATGGAACTCTCAACTGTCACAATACAACCTCCTATTCTCTTTCTTCTTTCCCAATTCTCCATAAACCTCTGTAACCAAAATCATCTCTTTACTAGCCTTTGTAGCAGCAACATACTATGCCTCTGTTGTTGAAAGTGAAACAACCTTTTTCTAGCGAGTTTTAAAATCAAACTTATTGTGTTTCCACCTATAGTAAACACATACCATGGTATACTCCTACTATGTTTATCACTTGCCATATCTAAATCCACATATCCTTGTAGAACAGTTCTTGAACCTCCAAAACATAATGCATGATGATTAATGATTACCTCTCAAAGTATCTGAGAATCCACTTTCTGCCTCCCAATGTTATTTACACGGATTATTTATATATCTACTCCACAACTCCTTTGCGTATTGTAATATCTATTCTTGTACAAACCATTGCATACATCAAGGCTATAGCTGCTAATGAATATGGGACCACGGACATGTATTCTATCTCCTCATGTGTCTTGGGACACATTTCCTTAGTTAATTTGGAAATGGCTAGCCAAAGGTGTACTAAGTGGTTTGCATTCTACATTAAACCTCTCCAACACCTTCTTTTTGTACTCACCCTAAGACAATGTCGGTTGTGATTTTTCTGTCTCTTGTTATTCTCATACCAAGGATTTTCGCCATGACACCAAATCCTTCATTGCAAATGAATTGGCTAATTTCTTCTTGAGCACATTTATATCTTGCATATTAGACCCTCAAAAGCATGTCATCTACATGCAATAGCAAGGGATAAGTAAAGCTTCCATTTATAGCCTTTTAAAATAAATAAATTGATCATAATGACATATACTATAACCACCGTTACGTCATAAACACAGTGACCGGATACCAACTTTGCCTTGGAGCTTGCTTTTAGGCCATATAAGCTCTTTGTAACTTTTGCATACCAAATTCTCTCTTCCTTTGACCTCATACCCACGTGTGGATCATGCATATAAATATCTTCCTCAAATCCCCATGGAGAAAAGTTGTTTTACATCCATAGCTGTTCCAAGATGCAAATATTCTACTACCACAAGACTTAAAATAGTCCTAATTGAAGTCGGTACAACAACCAGGGAGAAATATTTCATCAAAATCATACCTTTCTTTTATTGCAAACCCCTTTACAACAAGTCTAGCCTTGGCCTCTTTTCTCCTCCATCTTCTTCCTTCAACTTGTAAAGCCCATTTATTTTTCAATGCTCTTTTCCCTTGAACAGGTGGACAAGTCCCAATTACGGTTATTTACCAAGGAATCAATTTCCTCTTTCTTGCTCCCACTTCTTTTTGGTGTCTGCATTTGCCTCTTCATAACATTTTGGTTCACGAGGAATCGATCAACAATAAATAATACAATGAAGGGAGAATTATCGTTTGGGGAATTTATACATAACTTTGGTAGATCTTCTAACAACATACTTGAGGTTTTGTGAGATTTTTTTCTCTTGTTGTTGTACATTTGATTTTTCAAGTTCCTTTGGAATTTCTTTTTTTTTTTTTTTTTTTTTTTTTTTTTTTTTCTTGTTTTTCTTTTTCTTTGTTTCTTTCCACGCAGCTAATCTTTGTACATGACCTTCTCATTGAATATGACATCTCTACTCCTAATGATTTTGTTATTTTCATAATCCCATAAGCAATAACCAAAATCATTAACACCATATCCAATAAAGGTACACTTCTTGGATTTTCCTCAAGCTTTGTTCTATTTTCTTTATCAATATGGACAAATGCTTCACAACCAGTTTTCAAAAGAATAGTTTACCTTTTTCACGTCCATTCCTCCTTTGGAATTCTACCATCCGAAGAGATTTAAGGTCCTTTGTTTACTTAATAAACCTTGATTATCTACGCTTATGTCACGCTTAAAGCTGTAGGAGAAAGCCGGCATGCAATCTCATGCTCTTGCCTTCATGATTGTCCTATTCATCCTTTGCGACACACCATTTTTTCTTGTGGTGTTCTTGGGCTTGTCATCTCTCTATGAATCCCATGGTATGAATAGTAATGATCAAACTCCTTGTTCAATATTCACCTCCATTATCATTCACGAGACACTTAGCTTTCCTATCTCATTCTCAACAAAGCTTTCCGACATGAAAATTATCAAAAACATCATATTTTTGTAGAGATACAATAAACCCAAGTTTTCTAGTTGCATCATCAATAAAAGTAACATAATAATGAGAGCCACCAATAGATGATACATGGTCCTATACATGCATGCACAAGCTCTAACCTTTAACTCTTCTTTTTCTTTTTAACTCACGGAAATCGACTCTCTTACGTTTTTCCATAAACACAATGCTCCGAGAAGTCCAAATCGAATTTGTTTAAGATCTGGCAACAAATTTCTTTTTTGTGAAATATCTCTGCATCCCCTTCTCACATGTTTCAAAGCCTATGATGCCCGCGATGTTGTATCCTCCACATTTAGAATCTAAAGAGATAGAAGAGTCAGTAATGCCGATTACATAAATGCAATGTACCTACCTTCTCTCCTTTTGCTATCACCAATGATCCTTTGATGACCTTCCATGTCTTATCTATAAATATGGATGCACAACCTTCACTTTCAAATTGCCCTATTGAAATTATATTTTTCCTTAAATCACGGAACATGTCTTACCTCTTTCAGCAATCATTGGTTTCCATTCGTTAGCTTTATTTTTGCACTTTCCCATTCCAACAATTTGCATGGTACATCATCACTTAAATGAAACTGTCCAAATCACCTTGAACATAATCTAGAAAAAATTTCCTATGGGTGTGGCATGAAATGAAGCCCCAAATCTACTACCCAAGACTCGAGAATATTATCTCTGAAGAATCAAAGCATCTTGTGACACATCTTTTATTACATTTGCTTCACGATTTCTCTCATTGTCCATCTCTTTGTTTCTTTGGATCTCTCTAATAATCTTTCTTCGGATGTCCTTTTCTTCCCACAATTATCTTTCCAAGTCTAGATTTGGATCTTGCCTTCCTATAATTCTAAAGCGGTTCCACACGATCCCTTTCCTCCATCCTTTTGTCTTCCCACGATTTCTCCACATGTTCAGTATTTGTCGATGTCTCACTTTTGTGCTTTTTTTCCATTAGCATTTCCTCACTAGGATACTTCCAACAACATCATCAAATTTTAAAATTTTCCGTCGCATTTCCTCACTAAGGATAACACCAACAACATCATCAAATTTTAAAGTATTTGAACCAGAGACAGAGTTACTTACATCCATGACCAAGCTGTTCCAGTTTTCTGGCAATGAGCACAAGATTAGAAGAGCCCTGACCTCATCATCAAAGTCCACTTTTACAGAACTTAGTTGATTAGTAATCATATTAAAATCATTTAAATGATCTACAATAGACCCACCTTCCAACATATTCATATTAAATAATATCTTCATTAGAAATACCTTATTGGACGCCGAGGGTTTTTCATACAATTTGGCCAATGCGTCCATCAAACCCTTCGTTGTCTTTTCTTTCTAAATATTGAAAGCCACCGATGTTTCCAGGCTCAATTATATCGTTCCTAGAGCCTTTCTATCAAGAATCTCCCATTCTTTGTCCTTCGCAGTCATCGGCTTCTTTGCTATTCCGCCCAATGGTAGGAATAGATCCTTCTGATATAAATATTCTTCCATCTGCATCTTCCATAACTGGTAGTTTTGGCCGTTAAATTTCTTGACCCTAAAATTTCCATCTTCTGACATTTCTCACACTCGAACCAGGAACCCTCTTTTCCTGCGAGTTACCTTTCGCTCGGATGCCAGTTGTTAGAAAAATAGGACTACGAAGCAATAAAATAAAACAAATGCAGAAACAAAAAATAGAAGATACATAATACAAGAGAGACACAGTTTTACGTGGTTCACCCAGTGTGGGCTACGTCCACCAGAGAAATTGCCAGGTCCTTCCTGTATTATTATCCAACAAATGAAGGGATACAAACTACAAAATAAACCGTTGTAACTTCCTCTTATTTCTCTCACAGTCTCCTCTCTCAGAATACAATACTCGCCATAATGCATAGACGAAATACATTTCCCTCATAACAAAGGGTTTCCTTCTAGGGAACAAACCCTAACATAATTTCTACCATTAGATCTGCGACCTTATAATGAACGGTCCAGATTTACAATGAAATTACAATATACATTTACAAGGCAATTTTTTAATCGGGGGACGCTACCCCCGAACCCCCCAGTCGGGGGGATATCCCCCCCGAACCCCAC
>SNQJ01S0158979.1:9763-21835 GCA_010110895.2 Picea sitchensis
CTCTACCCCCCTCTTTCTCCTCCCCAACATTCTCTCATTATCTTTGTCCCTCCACCCCCCTCCCCGACCCTTTCTCTTCTCGACCCCTCCTCTCTCTTCATCAATCCCTTTCTTTGAAGTCTATCCTAACCTAGTCTAACCTAAAACAACCCTAAAGTATACTACCTAACCTTACCCTGAACTAATTTGGTTTAACCTAATATAACTTGGCTTAACCTTCAACCTAGCCTAGCCTCACCCAGTTGAACTTGTCCCAACCTACCTTAGTGTATCTTAAATTAGACTACCTTGAGCTACCCTAGTCTATCCTACCCTAATATAGCCTATCCTAACCTAAACTAGACTACCTTAAACTAACCTTGCCTAGCCTAGCATAGATTCACCTCACCTAACCTATCCTAGCTTAGATTTCCCTAACCTATCCTAACTTATCCTACCCTAACTTAGGCTAATATAACCTACCCTACGATAACCTACTAGGCTATGCCAACCTAACCTAGCCCATATCATCTTAACCTAATGTAACCTACTTTACCCTAACCTATATAGATTGATCTAGCCTAACCTAGATACACTAGGTTACACTATCCTAGTTTAACCTTAAGTGTAAATGCCTAATAATAATCCTAAACCTAAGCCTAAGCCTCTATATAAACCAAGGCCCAAGCCTCACATAATACTTTCTTGCATAAAATAAAAATAATTCTTTAAACAAATTTATAATATAATAATATACAACTTACTCAAAACCATTTTTGAATATGGAATACAAAATCATGAATCTATTATGTTAATTAAAGTAAAAATTACATAGTTTTAATAAATTATACAAAGCAATTCAAATAAATTAACAAAATCACAATAAACATATAATAAATTTATATCACACACTTAAAAAAAGATAAGATACCACATATAAAATAACTAATATAAATAATGAATTTATAAAAAATTTAAAAAATATAATTTTTTTTTTTGTAAATAAGTTTAATATATTAAGTGCCTCTCAGAAGCAAAAACATGGAGCAAGATACAAAATATTCAAACTGAAGAAAAAGGACTGCCCCAATAGAGGGGAAACTAGTCCAAGTTCCAGAATCTCCATACTGTTCAGTACAACTGGAGGACATTTGACATATAAACATCTGACACTCTGCGAATTAAGTAAACATGCTAGACACCTGGACAATAATTGGGCCACTTGGGCTGAAGATATTCTGTCCAGGGCTCCTCCTCTATGTAAGTGGACTGGTCAACCCAAATCTTTTCGCCCTCCCCGTCATCCGTTGTATTATCCCCTTTGCTTCCTAAGGGTGCGCCTAGATCTGCTTCCTTCTTCGCCGCTGCAGCTGCCTCCTCTGGCGTGTTCGGTTCCTGCATTGGAGAGTCTACATTTTGTTGAGAGGCAAGGGAGTCCTGCAGGGAGGTGAGTGTCCTGAGAAAGAGGTCGACCTTGACATCCTTTTCCTGGAGACGGAAGTTGAGGTCTTCCACACCTTGGTGTATACCAAAGACCAAATCAAAGAGAGTCGCCAGTCTATCACAAAGTTGCGCACAGGTGAGAGAGTCCTGGGGGAGGGGCCCAACCCCTCGTGAGGCCTATGGAGGGTCGGGTTCAGGGGCATAGGGAAACTCCGGAGGGGTGGGACTGACGGTTCGAGGCACCAACGCCCTCAAGGAGGAGTGCTCATGCTCCACACGACGAGAGGTAATTGAGGGATGGCCATACTGACTGCGAGAAGAAGAACTCAAAGAGGACGAATCAAAGTGAGAGATGGATGGGCGCCGAGGCTTCCAAAGCGAACCTCGCCTCGGCCTCCCTCGAGGGCGTGTCATAGTCCAAAGGACTCTGGAGGCAGAAGTGATACTGTACACGCTGCGGGAGCAGGGATGGGTGGAGAAAACAAATCCGAGCTTATGCCAATGCCACTGCAGAGCAAGCTCTGCTAGCGACCAGCTACAACAAACAAACAACATTGCATTCGACCGCATAATTTGAAGCCAAAACTGTAGATCAGTTGCGTTAATGGGCGCATTTAAGCCCATTCGCTTTGAAAATATGGTGCAATTAACCTCCAGGTGGGGGCACGAGCCTTTCGCGTGCCCTTACGTCCCGTGCCTCGCCACCCGCCTCCATCTGCTGCCGCGTAGACCTCCCTATCACCCCATCCGGGGGTTAAAAAATATAATTTTAATATACAATGAAAAATAACAAATAATAAATATTTTAAGTGAAAACAAAACACAATAAAATAAAAAATATAGTTTTCATCTACAATGAAAAATAACAAATAATAAATATTTTAACTTAAAACAAAACACAATAAAATATTTATTTACTATATATAGACAATAAAATGTACTATAGACAATAATATATACTATGTCTACAATAAAATGTAGACATAGAACTATATACAAATTTTCTATTTACTTAATTAATTAATTAAATGAAAATGAACAATAAATACAAATAAATACTTAAATAAAATTTTAATATAAAAATTATATAATTTTTTGTCTTAAAAATTTAGTTCGCTGTTGTCTATTTGTTTTATATTTTTGTTTTTAGTTGTAATTTTGTGATATAAACTTGTACTAAATCACAATTTTCTATTTGTTAAATTGTATTGTTGTCTATTTGTTTTATATTTTTGTTTTTAGTTGTAATTTTGTGATATAAACTTGTACTAAATCACAATTTTCTATTTGTTAAATTGTATTTGTGAATGTTTAAAAATAACTGAAGCATTTGAATTATACAAAATTAACTATTAAAATCTATAAATTCAGCAATTTTTGAAAAAAATTAAAATAAAATTAAACAAAAAAATATTAAAAAAAAAACAAAACACAAAACAATGAATTAGATTTTTGTTGTACTTATATTTTAACTTTGAAATTGAATTTATTTACTGAATTATAGATATTAAATTAAAAAGAAAAAATTAATATTTAATGTGTATATAAAACCTCAAAGTCAAAGCCATTAAGCATAAAAAAATAAAAAAATAATCTAAAGTTAGGAGAATTATGATTGGGGTTAAAATAATAAAAGACCCTAAATTTAGTCAGTGGATATGGACCTGACAGATTAAGCTAACTACAGAGAAACCATGGCCCAACAGATTAAACTAACTACACAGAAACCAACGAACAATTGGATACATTAAAAAAACGATTGAGGTTAGACCTTATCCTTTATACTTATTATGATTTTTCCCTTAACATGCTTTTTCACTTTTGATTTTCACAAATTCCCAAACGTTCAGTTTATCTCTGCGTTTGCGTTTATGAGTTCATTATCATGCTTTTTTAGTTTCTATTTCAAATATTACAAATATATAGTTTCCCTCCGTCCATTATAGCTAATCATGTTTTTTCACTTTTGATTTTCATGCGTTTTCAAATTATAGTTCCTGACAAGTTCTGCAGCTGCATAGTGATTAGCCGGTTGGCAAAAGAGCGACCATAGATAGGGACTACCTACTTTGCAACTCAACTCAAGCTCAATAAAATATGGTGGGTGATTGGTGCAGGCAATTTATAGATTTATGATCTTTTATTAAAAACTAAAAACGATACAATAAATCCATTGACCAAGGCCATATTYGCCTCCTTACAATTTTTCGTTTGGAGGTTATAAAGCTCTRCAAAATAGTCCATGGTAAAACGTAAAAAATAAAAATAAAGAAAAACAAGAAACAGAGAAKTCMTTAGATCKAATSCCTCRGAGGAATAAGAAGCAAAAKAAATGAGCTGGAGGTGGGATATTAGCATGGCGAAAAAATATAATTGTGTTGAAAAACCAAAACGTTGGCTAGTCATCATACTATTGTATATAGTTTCAGTTAAATAACTTGAAAATATACAAACTASATATGAAATCATTAATTGTGAAGTTGTCGTACACGATTCAGTTACATATTTTGTAACCTTTTTAGTCAGATAAGATGTAACGTGTCATACTACATAAGCCGTTGAKATTGGGGATCCTGTAGAAGCGTTGATTTTCCCTGTGTAATTTGAACCAGARAATACCTGTGTTTTATATTGAATAGAACTCTAACACGGATCTATACATTTATATTTTTATTATAATTTGAACCAGAAAATACCTGTGTTTTATATTGAATAGAACTCTAACACGGATCTATACATTTATATTTTTATATAATGAAAATTTATCGTCTACCTCTCTTACAACCTATTGTCCATCCTCAAACAATACAATCAAACAATTTAAATTTATATGCATATGATCTGGTATTTTCTGCTTAATAAATAAATTTAATATTCTATTTTTAAATGTTCCTGCAGGAATGCCATTTTAGAGAAAAGAGGGCAGGAGAAAAATGTACCTGAAAACTGGAGAGATGAGTTGGAATGTTATCGGCTGCTTCTTTTGAGTGTGTCTATGCATTATATGTTCAATCATTACTCGTTCAACCGACCAATGATAATCGAAACTTCAATTCCCATGTTTGATCATACAATTCGTTACAAACAAAAGCACTGGGATTCATGTGCTTGAAAAAGGCTTGGCAAAGAACAGATTGTTGTACGAGAAGTTGAAGAACTTGTGGGAGGGAAACTCGTTGAAATCTGTGGAAATATTAACAAAGATCGGGTGGAATCGTCCTGGTGAAATTCTTATCCCATGTGAGCTTTTGACTCCTGTCGAGCTTTCACAGGAGGGTGCCCGCTGAGATTTGTTCCACAACATCAAGGTTCCTAGCTTCAGCAGGGCTATGATTCATCAGAGAACCCTTCGGCTCATACATTCCTCAGGTTCTGCAGGTGTAGGCATTTGAGCTGCATGAAAGTCTTTGGAATAGGTCCCGTGAGCTTGCTTTCTGTAAGATCAAGGAATGCATACATACACACAACAGAACGCTCCACCCCACAAACGCACAAAGAAAATAGTGCTTCCTAATAATCCCTAAGAGAGTGAACAGATAGATAAAAGGAAAGAGTGAAGCCCACTTCCAGATCGAAGAAAAGTGGATAGATAAAAGCAAAGAGCGAAAGCCACTTCCAGCAAGAAAAAAAAACAAAAAGCAAAGAGCTAAGCCCACTTACAGAACGGAAAAAAAAACAAAAAGCAAAAAAAAAAGCAAATAAAATGATAAAAAGGAGGAGATCGTTTAATTTCACTATCTGTTAGAATGTCATACTAATTCAAACTAACGGTTGAATTTATAATTCTTTCATTATCCAACGGTATAATTGTTATCCTTTAAGAATTTTAATTTAAATTTCGAAAAAAGACACATGGTGATGGGTGATTACCCAATTACAAAGAATTTACACTTGTTAATTCTATATATTAACAATGTTAATGAAAACTTCAACCCATTTTGTTTTTTTGTTTATATACATTTGGCTTAAGCCAACACATAAAAGATAAAAGTATTTAAGTTCAATTACAAAGAATTTACACTTGTCAATTCTACATATTAACAATGTTTTTTTTTTTTTACAGAAACGGTTATAAATTATATTAAAGGGGTGGACTAGCCACATATCCGATTACAAATGGCCTCGAATTTCTTCAGGCCTATCTTTCTGAACCATTCTACTTCTATAGCTAGAGACTTGTGAACTGAACTAGTTCCTGTGCATCTTCTAGTAGAACTATTAAATGCCGAAACTCCAGTCACTGTTTCAGCTTAAGTCTCAGCACTGTTTCAGCATATGTCTCAGCACTGTTTCAACATTTGTTACAGTGGTGTTTCAACATATGTTCCAGCATTGTTTCAGCATGTTCCAGCACTATGTTTCAACATAAGTTACAACACTGTTTCAGCATAAGTTACAACACTGTTTCAGCATATGTTCCAGTACTGTTTCAGCATATGTTCCAGCACTGTGTTTCAACATATGTTCCAGCACTGTGTTTCAGCATAAGTTACATCACTGTGTTTCAGCATATGTTCCAGCCCTGTTTCAGCATATGTTCCAGCACTGTGTTTCAGCATAAGTTACAGCATTGTTTCAGCATATGTTCCAGCACTGTTTCAGCATATGTTCCGACACTGTTTCAACATATGTTCCAACACTGGATTTGGTCTTGTCCCTTTCTTTGCAATTTGCATGATGGTCGTTTGCACACATGCATCCTTGTTCCAGCTTTGTGCCTCGCATCAAGCCATTCAAAATTCAGCTCCAATGTAGACTGTTGCAAATTTCAGACTTCTACAGTTTCTGACAGGAGAACTCCGGTCGATTCCTTCACCCCAGACTCTAAGGGATAGGTTCATAAACTTCAGCTCCATTTACGCTGATGACTCCCTTGCCCAGGGAGGTGCCTCTGTTTGGTTCGTGGTCTACCAACTGATTAAGATGCCTGAGGATGTGGTAGAACTTCACCTCTTCGAAATCTTTCATCTCGACCAGAACCTTCCTATAATAATGATCCAAGCCCACGTTTTTGGGAGCCTTCCTCTGATTGAGCGCATGGATTATGATTCTAGAGTCCCCTATGATAGACAAATTCAAAATTGATAACCTTCTGGCTTGAGCCAGCCCCTACCAGATTGCTAAAATTTCAGTTGTATTATTGGTGTTCAGACCCAGCCCCCAGGAAAAGTTGAGCACAATTTTCCCTGAGGTGTTGAGTAGGACCCCTCCACTTTCCACGGGACCGGGATTCCCTTTCGAGGCCCCATCCACCTGCAGGATATGCTTCTCTAAAGAAGATCTCCACTTTAAGAACTCTTGTTCCTCTAGCCTAATTTCCCAAGGGGAATAATGTTTGGTAAATTGCTTGGTTCTGTCCAGGAGCGAGGGATCAAGCTCGTGGAACCAAACATACACATCTTTGTTAGGGGTTACTTCGTTGCTAATATTAGTCTTTGAGGCTATCAGATCACCCAGAATCGCTTTCACTTTGAGTGCAGTTTGGGCTAGCATCCCTGCTATATCCCTTAAGATCCCGTTGTTTCACTCCAGCCATAGTTTTCAGCAGACTACTTTTTGCACCCACATCCAGCGATGCTTTAGAAGGTTCAAATTGGTAAAGGAGAAGGGAGCCAGATCGACCTAGGAGTTAAACAAAGAGGAAACTGAAGAAGGAAGGGGTACATTCAACTGGCTAAGAATGAGATTCCAAAGTTCCAGGACAAAGGGACAGAGGAGAAAGAGGTGGACAGAGGTTTCAACATGACAATCACAGAGAGGGCAACGAGAGGGCCCTTTCCAGCCTCTTTTTGAAAGGTTTTCCCAAGAAAGGATACTATTGTGCAGAAGGGACCAGCAGAAGAGATCTATTTTGGGAAGGGAGGGTAGAATTCTGTCCTAAAATAGAGTCTTCCCAAAACTTGATTTTTCTGTCGTTCCTCGAGATCCAAAAAAGATTTGAGGTAATCAAATCAAGAGCCTTAAGGCAGAGAGAAAGGATGGGAGAGCCTTTTCTAGTGAAGGGGGGGCGATCAAGGCACCTTTCTTTGTGACCACAGAAATATTTAAGCCTTATAGATTTGGAGCTCCAAGTGGTTTTACCTCTTATCATCTTCCAGAGAATCTTACCTCCCATGGCCAGATTCTGAGTGGCCACATATCTTACTTGCAACCCACCTTCCATCCTGGGGGGTTTAACCTTATCCTAGCTGACTAGGTGCATTTTTTTCCCCTCATTCCTTCCCCCTTCCCAAAGAAATTTTCTCAAGATGTTATCTAAGTCTCTCACAAATCCTCTTGGGGAAAGGAGAATGGAGGCCTGGTAGACAGGAAGAGAGGTGAGAACATAATTTATGAGGATTAACTTCCCTGCTTTGTTCATCCATGTTGCTCCCTAAGCCAAGATCCTGGCTTTCATCTTGTCCAACAGAGGCAGCAACATGTTACTTCTAGGAGCTGCTTTGACTAGCAGGATTCCTAGATATTTAATGGACTCCCACGTTGAAGCTCCTTCCATTTTTAGCACCATGGAAATGCCAATCATTTCTATAGGAGGGCAGTTCTAGCCATAAATTTTACTCTTCCTCAAACTAATTTCGCTGCCTGAAATTTCAGTGTAGTCATCCAATTATCTCTTCAGGGATCATGCAGTGGACAGGTTGGCTTGGCCCAGAAGGAGCGTATCATCGGCAAATTGAGCATGATTTATTCTCTCAACTCTAGGAGAAATAGAGAGGCCAATTAAGGAGCATTGCTGCATGCTCTTATTCAGCTGAAAACTTAGCACAGACGCTTGAATGGCATAGAGCAGGGGGGACAGGGGGAAGCCCTGTCTAAGTCCCCTTGAGGCTTGGAAAAAATTAGTCAGTCTACCATTGACCAGGGGGGCGATCCACTGCCCTGCTATACAAGCCCTAATCCAACGAACCAAATGTGAGTGAAATCCCATCTTGAGCATCACAACAAAAAGGAAATTCAACCGGACTCTGTCAAAGGCATTCGCCAGAACCAGCTTGACTAACATTCCTTTCTCCTTCCTTTGACAGCTTGAGTGGATAGCCTCTTGCACAAGGATAATATTGTCCTGGATTTTTCTTCCCTGGATGAAGCCCCCCTGGTTCTCCGGTATGATCCTTGGGAGGAATTTTTTTATTCTATTTTCTATTACTTTGGTGATGATTTTGTACCCCGAGTTGCAAAGAGAAATAGGACGGAATCTTGAAAATCTTTGGGCACCTTTCTCTTTGGGGATTAAATCTAGAAAGGAGGAGTTGGTGTTCCCTCCAATTTTTCTACAGTTCTGAGAATTCCTCACCATTCTGACTAGATCTTTTTGGATGATATCCCAATAGGCTATATAGAACCTGGCCGTGAATCCATCAGGCCCGGGGGATTTATTTGAGTTCATAGCTTGGAGAGCTTTGTTGATCTCCTCAGTCGTGATAGGGGTTGTTAGCCAACGGTTGTCATCTTCATTTATCATCTTGGGGACCACCGTGAGAGGATAGAGCTCTGGTCTAGTAGGGGCCTCCATCTCTTCAGTAAATAGATTTTTATAGAAGGAGTGGGCTGCAAGTTTGATCTCCTCAAATTTTTTGTAGGTTTGTCCCTGAAATTGGATCTCTCTGATTGAGTTATGATTTTTCCTGGATTTTTCTTGCTTGTGGAAGAAAGAAGTATTTTTGTCTCCTGCTTGGAGCCAGAGACTTCTCGACTTTATTCGTCGGCACTCTTCCTCTCTTCTAAGAGATTTGTGAAGCTTATTTTCCAGCTCCAACATGTCATTCAGCATCGTTGGGGTTACCGGGGCAGACTCCATATGACGTTGGTGATTCTCCAGGGCCCTTTGGGATTTTTTCCTTTCCTGCAAAGGGGAGGGAAATTTCTTTGCCTAGTTTTTGAGATCCACTTTGAGCCTTCTTAGTTTCTCTTCCCAAATGAATAAAGGTGATCCCGACACACTCTTCTTCCAGGACTCTGAGACCAGCTCAATGAAGCCTTCCGAGGAGACCCATAGCAGGTTGAAGCGGAAGGGGATCAAGCCCAGATTTTCCCCAGGGGTTAGGGAAAGGGAGATGGGCTTATGATCCGAGGTGCAAGCTTGCAGGATTTTAGACGAGGCGAAAAGTCCAAGGGTTAAAAAGGAAGAGTGAACCAGGAAGCGGTCTAAGTGGGATGCAATGTGCCTCAGTCCCACTCTTTTGTTGTTCCAGGTGAAATTTCCTTTGTTGGGTTTGATGTCCTCCAGATCCCAATCCAACATAATTTCTTCAACCCACTCCTGTGCAGGGTCTCTTACAGGTGTTCCTCCTTTTTTTCAGAGAGGACTAGGGTGACATTCAGATCTCCAGCCAGAATAAGATTCTCATGATGGTTAGTAGAAAGGAAATTATTCAGAGATTCCAAGCAATCCTTTTTTTTCGATAAAATAACCAGAGCATAAATA
The DNA here is from genome assembly GCA_010110895.2 of Picea sitchensis. Lineage (NCBI taxonomy): Eukaryota > Viridiplantae > Streptophyta > Pinopsida > Pinales > Pinaceae > Picea > Picea sitchensis. The sequence continues at coordinate 19,611 of SNQJ01S0158979.1, forward strand.
TTAAAGAGGATAACCTGATGTCTCGATTCGTGGTGCAACAACTTTGTGAACAACCAATGGATGGTGTTATTTTCTTCGATCAAGTATAGTGTTGAGGAGTTCCAGAAGGTGGCTAGACCTCCTGAAGCTCCCCTGGCGCTAGCGGCTCTACCTGCTCCTTTTTTCCAGAAATTTTTACTAGCGTGGAAGGTCTCAGGCTCCTCCATCGTCATCTCCTGGATCAAAAGTACATCCAGGGAAGTCATTCTGACTAGATATTTGATAGCTTCTTCTTTTAGTTTGCTTCCCAACCCTCTGCAGTTACAGGAGACGAAAAGCATTAAGAACTGGGGGGGGGTGGCTCCTTTCGAAGCCTTGCTTTTTTTTGAGGATCTAGTTTCTATCATAGCCGGGATGGTATGCTGAAATCCTACAGTTACGTCCCTGTAAGATTTCTCCTCCCTTTTTTTTCTCTCTGGTTTCCTTCCTCTAGGGGCCTTCTCTGGGGTTCCAACAGAACTACTGGTCTCCATGGCCCCCTCATCTGTATCTGTGCCCATTTCGGAATCTAAAGGAATGTGCTCCTCATCCGACTTCATGGGTTCATCTGCTAGAGGGGTTTCATTGACCAGTATCAGATTTTCTGGGGCTAGCAGGGACTGAGTGGCTGTAGCTATTGGCTCTTTCCAGGTTTCCTTTGGCTTGTTAGACCATTCTTTCAGAGGTGCCTTCTGAGGGTTTGTCTTTGAATATGATGGTTGGCTCGCCTGCTCTGGCCTTGGACCTTTGGATTTAGGACCTGGTTTTCTTTTCTTGACCTTTTACCAGCCCTCAACATCTTCCTTTTCTGGGCTTTGGTTATTTGGGCAATTCCTATGGAAGTTTCCATGCTCTTGATAGGATCTGCACTTGAAGGGAAGGTGTTCATAATCGAGTTTCTGGTAGTGAGACCAGTTGCCCATAATAAGCTTCACCTCCTCCGGGAGCCCTGCCTCAAGATCCACTTCAACACATATCCTAGCGCAGTTGTAGATGGCCTTGTTGTCCTTCATATCAATGAATTTCCCTATTCCATTCCCTATCTTTTGCAGAGCTTCATAGTTCCAGCAGTGAACCGGCAAGTTGGGGAGCCTGACCCAAACACGTACCTCCTTTGGCAGTTCCACCATGGGATCGAATTTCGGGGTCCAATGGTTCAGATACAGCCCCTGGGTTCCCATAAAATATGGTCCATTTCTAAAAATGAGATCCTTGTCTTCCTTGTTTATAAACTCGAAGAGAAAAAAGCCACTGCTCAAAGGGTAGCAGGTGATCCCTTGCTTAAGGAGAGGCTTCTAGTTCTTTTGGACCCAAGCTTCGGTGGTTTTTGATAAGGGCCAAAGTCCCATAAACTGGCCTACCAACCCTCTCTTGGAGAGATCCAGGGCTATCTTGATCGCTTGCGTCTCCAGGAGGGCGATTTCTGGGATTTCATCTAGCTTTTTTATGAATTTTGGAACCGAAGGAGGGACCTTGCGCTTGAAGGAGGGAAGTGTAAGGTCCGAAGGAGGGACCTTACACTTGTCAATTCTATATATTAACAATGTTAATGAAAACTTCAACCCATTTTGTTTTTTGTTAATATACATTTGGCTTAAGCCAACACATAAAAGATAAACGTATTTAAGTTCAATTACAAAGAATTTACACTTGTCAATTCTACATATTAACAATGTTAATGAAAACTTCAACCCATTTTGTGTTTTTTTTATATACATTTGGATTAGTCCAACACATAAAAGATAAAAGTATTTAATTTCAATCATATATATTATCTTATAATCATGATATTAAAGATGAATATAATAACTTAATTTAATCTAAGTAAAATGCAATATAAAATTTAATATAATTGAGCTTGTCTAGTTAAATCAGATATATCAACTTATAATTATAAAAATAAACATGTATGCAATAACTTAATTGAAGCAAATATAGAAATAAAGTGAAATATAAAATATAATGATAATTTAATTTGTTGTATTAATAATATTATATAAAGTGTTTACCTTAAAAATTTGAAATCTATAATATTTTACAATCTTATTGTATAAGCTTTTATGGGATTTTGTTATTTTTCCTATACATAATTTTAAATATATAATTATATTTTTTTGTAATATCATATAAATAATAAATATTAAACAAAATATTAGTATATCATTATATTTTTTGAAATATCATATCAACAATAAATATTAAACAAA
>SNQJ01S0158979.1:24989-35644 GCA_010110895.2 Picea sitchensis
GTGTTGGGAGGGATAATGACCAAAAATATAAGAAAAGAGATAAAGTAGCATACAAAAAAGTGGAATACGATAGAGAATTAATGAAGGGCCTTAAAAAAGAAGGAAACATGTAAATAATTCCTCATTTTTACTTTTTGCAAACAAGAGCTAAGGAGAAGAACTCGAGAAATAACACAAAGTGACAAATTATCCCTAAAGGTTTTAGCATTGATTCAAAACACAAGAGTTAATAAATTACAATATGATGTCATCAAAGGTTGGAGCACTCGCCCAAATCTCAAGACCCACATCAATACAAGATCACCAAATACACAAGAACTAGAAGTGGAAAACACTAGTGTACAGGCATGAGTCGTGGACGTGGACGCAATTCTGTCACTGGAACTAGTTATCCCAACATCATTCTAAGAACATGAGCCAGAAAAGATGAATGTGGATTCAAATATGGAAGAAAAAAACCCCATTAGTCACATTTGGGTCTAGGAGCTTCGCAACAAAAAAATGGGGAGGATCAGGGAAGAATAGAGTTTGTCGTGCCTAGGGCATAGGTCAAACCAACACATGAACTAGTTACAAAACCAACACCAAAAAAAGAGGGACATGTGCAAGTAGAATATTTTATAGGTGAGACAAATTCAGATGCATGTCAGGAAGCAGTCCCATCCACTGCAATGAGAAATGGAAACAGGAAACAATCGGTGCATATATCACAGTGTAAACAACTAGAAGTCATGATAACATTACCATGCATTCTAGAAGGACTGACAATTCTACCTAATATTGTAGGATGGGTAGAAAAAATAAGGTATTTAGGCTAGGATGCAATAGATAAAGACAAATTTCAGGAATTGGATTCATTGTATACATGGAAAGAAAAGGGTTCAGTGTGACATGAGTACCAATACTTGAACCAAGGTAATGGATAATAGGTTTATACAACACAAGGATAATGGACTTAGTACATATCCCTCATTTTGGATGTGGCAAGGATGTGAATAATTGCATCAAAAAATTATTGGAGTTAGTACATGGAGGTATTTAATGGTTAGACAGGCCCATATTCATTGACATAGACCAAATTAGGAAGATCACAGGTCTTCCCACTAGTGGTGAGAAACCTGAATAATATATGGATGATAAAACTAAGAAGAGGACCCTGGCAGAAGAAATGAAGAAAATATTTGGTACAGTTAGAGGGTCTAGGGGAATTGTGATTAATAAGATCAGCGAACTTGCAAAAAGGCTGGAAATGAAGGTAGTGGAATGTAAGTTTCTAAGAAATTTTTGTAAGGAGGAGGCTCGAGTAGAGGTGATCATAGTAGTCACGTAGTGCATGAAGGGGACTCTACTTAGCTGTATTCCATATGTAGTGAAATTATTTATGGATGACTGCAAATATGGACAAGACTTGGGGATATAGTTTCATTACTCATGGTTTATCATAATCATAACACTCATAGGATGGAGGCACCCCAAATTTAGCATTTTTTTCGGACGGATAGGAAAGTGTTGCCTATTAGTGTATGTAGCACTATGGCACACCTCAACCAAAAAATAAAGGAAGGATAACTAAATCATATTTGAGATTTACTTGGAAGAGATATAGAAAAAGATGGTGGAGACATGGATAATTGCACCAAAAGTGGTGGAGGAACATAGGAAGATAACCTATTTTTAGGTCTCAAGCCACAATGTATGAATCTAGGACAAAAGGGATCCAAAGAGGAAATGGTTGAATATAAGGTACTGCATCACTGGAGAGTAATTTCAATGGTCCATGAAGGACTATCTAGATGAGTGGAAACTAAAAATGACATCAAAGAAGGGACATAAAGGGAAACAACCAGTAGAAGATGCCACATGACAAAAAACTAGGATTTCGTCAAAAAATACCAAGAAAGTTGCAGAGTGCACAAATGATAGTGTAGGAGGTGTGATAGTAAGAAAACCAATACAATAGAAAAACATTCCAAAGACACCTACATAGGATAAAATTCACACCGAAGCCACCAACAAAAGACAAAACTTGAAGAATAAAACTAATGAAACCACACAAAAGGAAACAATGGTTCCAACATAGGAGGAACAAATAGGAGGATACATCTTAGAAATAGAGATGCCTACAAATTCAACACAGATGGAGAATCTACCATAGAGGAGACCTCTATCATTGGAGGGAAGATAGAGGAAAAATATGAAGGTGCATAAAGATGTCCCAAAATTTACTGTAACAAAAGATGATGCAGAGGTGGTGGCAGAAAAAGTCTAAGACCACGTAGCAGAGTCATGGGATGAAATGGTGAAGAAAAGAGAGAAAATAATAAAGATATTATCATAAATGAAGGAAACATTGGTGCAACTTCACCTGAGCGAAATATAAAAGAAAGAAAGGGTGCAACCACAACACATTGTTTAGGAAAAGTTAGTGCCAGTGCAAGAAAAATTATAGATCATAGCGCCAGGGAGTGATGCTTTTCCTATCACTCAGGATATGATGCAGTTAAAAGAGGAGACAACACATAAAAAAGTAATGGAGATAGATCATTTTCACTTGGATTTTCCTAATATTCCCATGAAAGCATTGAACAAATTGCAAGTTAGTGTCGCACTATAACATCTTGCTCTGGCACACTGAGAAAACTTATTCTTTGAGGACACTTGCTCGCAAGTGATCTGGACTTTTATGGTATTAAAACATTTATAATTGATTATGATGTGTTATGATAGATGACATGATGTTTTATTGCTTTGACATAGACAGGTGCTATTGACTCAATTTTATTGAGTGTGCAAGGTTTTGGACCTTGAGGATGCAGAGGCATCAGTGGAACCCCTTGGGCTCCGGATTGAGTCAGGGAGTCTGTTATTTCGGTTGATTTATTTACTGTGATATTTCATTGATTTGATGATATCATGTTGACATGTTCTGACACGATTTTTGATGATGCAGGTTGACGATAGCTTGTCGGACAGACTCACATATGGATTAAAGGGGTCACACATGATTTCTAGAGAGGTTGAGGGAGAGGTGTGGACAACAACCCTGCGACAGCCTACTAGCACTCCCACCGTGGCTCAAACTATAAGTTAATGATTACCTAGTTCGAGAGGAATCCATGATGCCATGAGGGAAGACTGCGAAAATCACTCACAATGGTTCTAAGGGGCGCGTAATAAGGTAGGGGCCTTATTCCTTAGAGCCCTTAGTCTCCCACAACTTCACCTGGCAGAGTGTTGACTCTAGGGGTTGTAGATGTCTACCAATCAGTCAAGTTGGCGAGTGGCACCCTTGGAGCACGTGGTGCATCCTTAAGGGCACGTCGCACAAAAGAAACATAAGTTAGACAGTGGCACCCTTGGAGCATGTGGTGCATCCTGAAGGGCACGTCGCGCAAAAGAAACAAATAAGGTGAGTGGTACCCTTGGAGCACATGGTGCATCCTGAAGGGCACGTCGCATCGATGTTGATGAAGGAACAAACCTAGATGGTGCTACAACTTTTAACTCATTAAGAAATTCTTAAACAACCTCCCTAAATAATTGTCGCCTAGTTCAAAATCTAAATCTAAGTATAAAACTTCTCTAGGGTAAAATTTTGTTTAACCTTAAGAAAAAGACCCTATAAAAATAAAAATATAAATTTGGACTAAAAACCACTTAAGTAATAGTTTTGGTCTTCATAAATTTATGGGGTAAAATGAAGAGAGTAATAATTTAATTAAAAATCCGTGGTTTTAAATTGTAAAAAAGAAACAAATTATTTAACATGTGGAAGTATAAAAAGATTTTAAATTAATAATAAAGGGAAAAGAGTAAATAGTGCAAATGCCATTTTGGCTCTAATAAAAAGCGGAAAGAAGGGGATAATAAAAAGTAGGAAACTAAGGATTGGAAGAAACATAATAAAGGAAAGTTGGGAACTTATGGTAAAAAGCGAGGTCAACATAGTAAGGAATCTGCAATTAAGAACCTTCTAATTTGAGCTAACTTAGTAACTTCATTTTTAGGGAAATTATTTAAAAAATTTAAGGGGATCTAGGAACACCTAGGAGGAAATTTAGGAGCAACTCTAGGTGGGTGAGGGAAATGAGTAAATTAACAATTTAAAGAAAATAATTATTGGAGGAAAGAGGGGGATGGACGACACTTGTGCGAAGGAGAATATTTAGAATATTTTTATTAAAACTTAATTTAAAAGTGATTTAGGGAAAGTGTGAGGTTTGGACAACTCTATAAAAGAAAGGGAAGATGAGGAAGAAAGGGATCGGTTGTTTTCGTAACGTTACACTGCCAGAATTATGACTTGACTGATTACTTGTGGAGAGTTGAGATTTTCCATCTTGGATAAGAGTGGTAGCTCGGCCTTGCGAGGCGAGCTGGGAAGCTAGACGGACCATCTGGATTGTGTGTGGCCCCTTTGCGGCTTGGGGGGCTAAGGGGGAAGAAGAGTACCCCTTGCGATTGGCTGGGAGCTACCGGTGTAGTCTCGACCGTCGACGAGGGGAGAGGCATGGAGCAAGAGCGGTATGGAGGGCACGGTAATCATTCGAGGTGGGAGTTAAGGCAATAGTATGTTTTTTCATTTTGCATGATAGAAGGTATTAGGACCTTGGCCTTCTCTTATTTTTATTATCATTTTTGTATCGGCATTGTGAGATGAAAAATACTTAACTTCAATCTGCGTGGATACTTGTTGGATCGATTGGTTTTCTTGCCTTGTTCTTCGGCATTTGAAATTGTGCTACAGTTATAAAATATTTCTTCTTACTCTATTGTTGCATGTTGGTTGGGACAAAAGAGATTTTATGGGTGTGTGTATATATGATTAGCGGCGTTTTATATGACTGTGGACGTATTACACATTACAGTGGGCATTTTTATGTTAATGGGGGTGTTTTATACCACTGTGGGCATTTATATATTTATGTGGGCGTTTTTATATTGATGTGGGTGTTGAATCTACGATGGTCGTTTCCTTTTACTGCAGGCGTTGTATCGCTATAGCCAGCTATTATGACTGTGGGCATCCTCCGTTTAAGACTATGGGTGTTTGATTTTTATGTGGGCATTTTTTTTTATTATGGTCGGGTAGTAAGTTTACCATTACCTGTTTTGTTGGGTAATTCCCCTTTCTGTGCCCTGGCAATGTATATATATCTTTGCCTATGGTATGCCCACTATAAACCAAGTAGAATATGATTTTCCCCTTCGAAATTTGTTGAGCGATATGTTTTTATAAACATTGTCATGAATCGCCTACACAGGGCATGATTCTTTGCATTCTGGCCCGGATTTTACATTGTTGTTCGCCACTTCTTTGTTGGCAGTGCTTGTTTAACCTTCAGACCTCACCCCTTCGTACACATTGCCGACAACTTTTAAACCTTATTATTCGGCCTCTGCCCACTGCCATTGATGGCTAGTCTAATGCACCGCATGATTGGGAGGGGTAGCGATTCTGTTAATGGTAGAAAGGTTACACTGAAGGGACAACCAATTTTATTTTAAGGTCAGCTGGAAATTAGTATTTACTTTAACCATGAATTTACTTCCCGTCAGACTATGCCTTACCATAATGTCAGTGTTTGGGAATCGAAATTAAGCTCTGCATTTTTACTTTGTATTTTACAGCGTATTAAATTGTGTTTTTACTTGGTATTTGACAACTTATTAAATTGTGTTTTTACCTGTATGTGACAACGTATTAAATAACGTTTGTACATGCCTTTAGATAACGTTTTTATATGGTATGTTAAGCATGTATTGATAATGATTTAAATTCTTCATTTTGGATAAAATTTCCATCTTTATATCTAGTCATGGTGATAGAGATATCATGTTGTTATCTTTTACATTAATCACATTAAGAATTTAGTATGGGTATTTAATATTGTTATCTTTTATTGATTCCACCTTCAACTAATTTAATACCAACCAAATTTACCAATAAGATATCTCGCAAGAATCAGTGTTAACCCAATTTATCCATGATGCCTCTTCTTTTTAGCCTTTATTCTTTGTTAATTTATTGGTTAGATACTAATATTCTTAATTACACCATTATATTTTATCGCAAATTTTTCCTTTGAAGGATAGGTACCTTAATAAATGGTTTAGGGCATGCAGATTGTTTTGTTGTGCAAGAAAATTTATGGTGTTAGTTATCGCTTCTTGAGAAGTGGTTGGTATTTAGGGAATGATCGACANAATCACATTAAGAATTTAGTATGGGTATTTAATATTGTTATCTTTTATTGATTCCACCTTCAACTAATTTAATACCAACCAAATTTACCAATAAGATATCTCGCAAGAATCGGTGTTAACCCAATTTATCCATGATGCCTCTTCTTTTTAGCCTTTATTCTTTGTTAATTTATTGGTTAGATACTAATATTCTTAATTACACCATTATATTTTATCGCAAATTTTTCCTTTGAAGGATAGGTACCTTAATAAATGGTTTAGGGCATGCAGATTGTTTTGTTGTGCAAGAAAATTTATGGTGTTAGTTATCGCTTCTTGAGAAGTGGTTGGTATTTAGGGAATGATCGACATAGATTTTAGTTTTTACGCATTGAGGATTCATGTAGTAGATGATGGATCTAGATATTTATTTTTTGTCTAGCTATTTCTAATGATGGCTTTAAAACTTACTTAATTTTGCACCGATGAATATTAAGTATTGAATGACATGTTGCCTGATCAATGAGACTTTCACGCAATGGAAGGATTAATGTAAGGTAATGCTTCATGTTAATGCTAGGGTAAGGTTAATTTTAACGTATTTGTTTTAAGGTAATGATAGTATAATGATCATTTAAATGTTTAAGCTAATGGTTATGGAACTGTTAATGTGATGTTGTTATCATAATCTAGAAAAATATGGTTATCTGACAGTACTGTCACTGAATTTGTTGTAATTAATTTCATAAAATGGTTAATCAATATGTAATTGAATGCTACGGTAATGATTTATTTTTATTATTAATTCATTGGCAAGGTTATGGTAATATAAATATAATGTTGATTTATTTTATGGTAAATTTACTGCAACCTCATTGCATTGGTAGCATACAAGGAGTAATGTGATTAGTGATTGATGTTTTAGTTGCAAGATTATTATAACATAAGATGTGAGGTTGTTAAGATAATGTTATTGTAATTTTATGGTATATGTAACATATAGGATGTATTGAGATTGTTAATTAATTTCAGGGTTAGTACTATAATTGGAATTGTCCAAAGTCACATTTGTATGATATCAGACTCTTCGATTTGATAAAGCTAGTCGCTCTATATATAAGTCTATGTGTGTGATTATTTTCTGTGTAAAGAATCCAGTGCCATATCAAGAGTCTCGTGCCCTTTAAAGGTAGGGTTTCCACTCTTGCGACACACCTCTAAGGTCATATCGGTAGTCTCGGGATCTTTCAAGGCAGAGTTCCCACCACTGCGACCTCCTGACAAAGATTACTAGTTTCTACCTGAGCAATCGGCCAGGAGCCTATCTGACATTCTCTCTCTCTGGAGCAGAGAACTAAGATTAAAAGCCCTACATTCCTGTGAAGAAATAGTAAAATCTACTACTATGGATTCTTCCATCTGTGTTCGTACTATACATAACACAGTGTGTCATTTAATGCTTGCAGTTACTTGTTGTGCGCCTTATGTCTATGGTCATTTAATGCTTGCAGTTACTTTTTGTGCGCCTTATGTCTTCTTGTTGTGATCATCATGGTTGCATCTTGTTAGTCGTCGGGTGGTGACGTAGAGTCAAGTGTGTCTGTTTTCTTTTTACATGCACGCACACACCTTAAACAAAATAAAAAAAAATTGCACCTGTTATCAGAGTTGTTGTCGTAACGAGGAGGCTGTTACACACACAATAAGTACAATCTAGAAAAGGCCTAGATGCAAGGGAGTTACAAATAGATAAGGATGTCAATAACACATCGAACATAAATATCAAGGAAATATAGGTTGAGAAGGACCAAGTAAAGAATTTCATTGGCTAGATAGAGGAGTGCATTGAAGAAGTCTTTAAGTCAAACCCAGACAATGCATAATAAGGGACACACTTACAGAGAGAGGAGAAAATTGGGAAGATCGTGTAGGCATTATAAGATTACAAGAGTCATATAACAAAGTTGATCGAATAGTTGAACCAAAGAAAACCACCATAGGTGGGATCACAAAGAGTAGGAGGATATAGGGCACATAAAGGAAATGGCATAGATTGTTAAGAATATTGCATACTTATATGAGAAATTTGCACAACTTTGGACAAGTCTACAAGAAAATGAAAAGTTGCAGGCACTAGAACAAAAGTATGAAAGAGTCAATTAAGGCTCATAGGAGTTGAAGAAGAAGAAAGAGGATATGAACATTTAGGAGAGGCTCGGGAGCATATTAGAGCTCAAAAATTTACAGGCAAAGATAAAAATTGTGTAGACATAGAAGAAGATGAGGGAGGCTCAACTGGAGCCACTACAGGAACACACAAAGAAGATATTAACAAATATGGATGCAACAAAGGGCCAAATAGAAACTCTTAAGTTGAAGGCTGAAGAGATGATGAGGGATTATATCATAGCATAGAATGTAGAGTTTGTTGCAGATAAGGGAGCACAGGGGAATATGGGAGAGAGGGAGAGGTTGAGAGAGAAAGAGAGGGAGAGGTACAAAGCGAGAAATATAGAGTAAAAGGGATGGAGAGAGCTAGAGGGAGGGAATTAGAGATGGATATGTAGAGAGAGAGAGAGAGAGAGAGAGAGATTGTGGGGTGGGTGGTGGAAGAGAGAGGGGGTGTAAAGACTCCTCTTTCCATCCATTTTTTTTTTTTTAATTTACATTTTTCTTTTTAATTTACATCATCAAACTGTTACTTGTGCACTTATACTTAGAATTTTTATTATAAATATTTGAATAAATGTTTAATTGATATTCTTATTTGATATTCTTATCTAATTGTCATGTTGTTTCCATGAGAAGATAAATACGCATTGTTTCTCAATAACATGTGTAATTTATTCCATCATACTGATCATCAACATTACAAGAGTTTTCTATTCTTTGAAGGTATGGAAACTTACTTTATTAAGTTTTTCTGCTATGTTTTGATTCATACAATATTTTAATTTTACTTATCCAAATCTACACAAATGATTGTAGTTACATAGGAATAGTCTATAGCTCTAAATGATTGTAGTTATGTAGGAACAATCTATAACTCTAAATATGTGGGGAAGTCTTGTATTTTTTATAGGTAAGATTTCATTTTACGATTGTTGAAACTCTTATTATATCATTGTTCATGGGATATGTAAGTCTTTTTTCTATTACCATAAGGTCATGTATTAAACCATCCAATAGTAGATTTCATAACCAAGTTGAATATGATTCTCAACCCATTACCCTAAGTCAAAAGAACATATATTGGGAAATGCATGTAACCTTTCATTTATCACAATATTATGTAATCTCAATATTCCATTTAAGAGAGAGGACCAAAATATTCTCCATTAGTTAAATCTTACTAATATACATTAATTATATATTATCAATAATGGAATAGAGAGGATAAAGGTAGGGATTTGAAAAAAAATTCCACCCATTAAAACTACAAAAATGAGTTCTTGAATTAATATTATATCATCATCCCATGGTCTTCATAATATTTTCAAGACTCTGGTTTTTAGATCTCATAGTTTACATTATATTTTCAAGATTTGAGTGTTTAGATTAAAAATATAGTTAGCTTCAAGAAGTCCAAATTCAAATTCTACATGCAAAGTTTAAATTGAAAATGCTATTATCTTCGAATTGTCAAAATTAAGATTCAACCTCCCATTCCATTTTCACATTAAGATTGAAGAATACTCTTATTTTCCAACATTCCAAATTAAAATTCTAATTTAGAAGGGAAATAATATGATAACAAAGAAGTGTTATCACCCACCAAAAGGAAAAGTTACTAAGTTTGAATTCAAATATAATACAATATGAAAAAAAATTATTCTACAACCAAAGTTTCTCTTATAGCTAATCAAACCACGTAGTGGATCTATCACCCACCTTGGGCTAAGAAATCTTCGAGCATCCAATCCATCCTACTTATTTTGGATTTTGGCCTATCTCTTGTGGGAGAGACAGACCTCTCTCACATCTCTACATGCGCTCAAGGGATGGTGGGGTATTTGGATCTACTTATTACAAAAATTACCAGCTAGAGCCATGTGTATAGTTTTAGAGTAGTTTTGTTTTAGCTGGTGACATCACAAAAGGCTTGAATCTACGTGGAATTTTTCAATCTTTACTTTGAAATGTATATGAAACTTTGTTTTCCTTAGGTCAAAGTATTTTCCTTATTAAACACATCATTTTGAGTGTATTTAATAGCAGATATTGTGATTATTCTCTTACTTACATATTGTGAATATTCTTTCACTTGAAACTCTTTAATATTTGGTTTAATAATTATTGTTTATATGATATTTCAAAAAATATAATGATGTATTAATATTTTGTTTAATATTTATTATTTATATGATATTACAAAAAAACATAATTATATATTTAAAATTATGTATAGGAAAAATAACAAAATCCCATAAAAACTCATACAATAAGTTTGTAAAATATTATGGATTTAA
>SNQJ01S0158980.1:3024-21925 GCA_010110895.2 Picea sitchensis
TCATGCTTGAATGATTCACATGAATTGTTGTGGTGATATTATGATGTATGTTTGATTATAATATTATTATGATGTTTCTTTAGTGTCCTTAAACTTTGAACTCAAGAAGATCTTGTGTTAGAGTTTTTCTTCCTTAGGTTGTCCACAGACCTGATGTTTACAACAACCTCTACATTCCTCTCACCGAAGTCTTCCACCTGTTCACATTTACTCCCACTTAATGATTGAATTTATTCAAGACCTTGATTTCTCGTGCATGCTAGCCCATATTTTTGAGTTATAACATTATCATCTTGAGTCTTATCCATTTGACCCCTTAAAAAATCTTTTACATTTACATATAACCTGATGGGTACTGGGCTTGCCTTCCATGCAATCTGAAGGTGATTCCTAGTGCTAACACCTGGTTTGATGGAAATGTCAATTTTGACATTGGGGGGAATATTGGCCATGTTGCCTTATTCAAAATCATCAGGGGTAGGGATAGGATTGATGAACCAGTCAATATGCCCAGATGGAATAAAATCCTTGGTTTCGATTGCACATATGGAGGATTGGCTAGGAGGGTCAAAGGATTCCTGTGAGAGAAAGAGCGCTCTATGATGGAGCGCATTCCATGGAAAATAAAGTGTATTTAGTTAGTCGAATATATCTTCGTTGCAGTGGAACAAGCGAGAATATAGGGGATCTAGGGAAGTAACATTGGTCACTGTCACCATGTGATTGTCTTCAGGTGGTGAAGATGTAGAGGGGGTATCGCAAAGATGGTGGGATGGCGTGCTTGACATAAACCATATGTTCATGCATTTTGGGTTGTGAACCGTGGGTGGGGGTAATATTTCCTGAGGGAAATGAACCAGAGAGTTTGGAGGATTTGGGGGTAAATCCTCAGACAGTTGATCCATGAACCATGGAGGGGTAGGAAGTGCCTCAGGTTCAGGGGAGGTGATGTGAACATTATCTGGAGAGGGAGTAGGGGATATCACTTGTATCACATGATGTGAGGGGTTTGGGGGATTTTGAATAACGACCATTTGACGATGCCTGTATTCAATGATCGTGGGACATTGGTATGTGAAATGATCAAGTGATTCACAAAGAGAGAAAGGGAATATCATTTTTTCATTGAATTAGGTCGTGACATAATGGATGTCAGTAACTTGGGTACTCAATGACGTAGTCAGAGAGGGGTCTTGCTAAAAACTTTGGCATACTTCCATTAGCGTCTCTAGAAACTGGGGTAGCACAGGGAAATCGTGAGTGTAGTGACCATACTCTGAACAGATGTCACATGCAAATTTGGTTAGTAGCCCTTTATTGCCTATAGTAGGAAACACAGTGGTAGTATTAGGTGTGCTTGGGGAAGCAGTGAGTGAGGTGGTTGCTCGAGGGAATTGGATCAAATTGTGTAACTCGGGGAGAGAAGGGAATCTATTTGTGGGGTGTCCTTCTCTCTCGCATAGTGCACAAGGAGGTTGAAATCAGGGAGGAAGGGGAGCAGTGGGATCTTTCTTCTTCTATCTTCCCCTAGTCGTTGCGGTGGTGCTGGTGAGTAGGGGTGTAGGTGGTGCGGTTGGACTTAGTACTGGAATCTGCATCGGGATTCCCTTTATTTTGGGAGGGAGGGATGGTTGAGGGACCATCGCGGGTGGGTGTAAACACCATACTGGAATGGAAAGAACCATGTTGGGAAGGGTAAGTGTTGTGACTACCTAAAAATCTTGTATGCCTGGTGGGGGGTAGAAGAAGGGGATTTGACTAATGGCTTGGGGGATGGTTTCCCAAACTGGGATTTGTCCTTGGGGGAGGGTGAAATTAGGGGTAAGTGGTGTGAAATCAGGGGTAAGTGGTGTCATAGAGTTCTCAGTTAATTCTTGAGGTAGGATTGCTTCAACTAGTGGGACATGGGGGAGTGGAGTAGTCTCTATGGGAGGAACGGTATCACCAGTTTTAGTTCCATCGGAAGATATGACACACACTTGTGCTGAGGGATGTATGAGCGGTTGTGCTCCATGGTATGTCCCCAGTAAGGACAGGTCCTTGAAAATTCTGGGGCCCATCTCTATGAGTGGGTAGGCATTGAAATTAATGTCGACAAGAGGTAGGATGTTATCGATGTTGGAGGGATGGTTAGGCTCGTAATTGAAACTTGGTTGATGGTGCTAATCTTCCCATTGTGAGGGAACATCATTGTTCGAAACACAGAAGAGACCACAACCTTCATAGTGTACATGTAGCTACAACCAAACAAGATGTTGTAATCGAGAGGGGTGTCAATAACCTCAATGTCAATAAGAATGGTTTTTCCCCCGAGTTCAAAGGGGACATTTTGAAAGATCACTTTAGGAGAGGATGGTCATCCATCATAAGCTATCAAAGTGATGGTGGATGGTATTATCTCATGGGATCCAAGTTTTTTTGATACCGTTTTGGACATGATGCATGTGGATACACCTTCATCAATGATGCATCGATGAACTGTGATGTTCTGAATTTTGACTGGTATCTGGAAAGCTACTAAAGAGGGGAGACGGGGTTCCCCACAATCTAGATAAAATGTGATGAGTCTAGTATCAGCAGGGTCGATTTCCCCCAGGGCAGAAAGCAATGATTTTTGTTGAGTGAGACAAGTTTGAAGGACCTCCAAGACCGACATGGGTACAAAATATTGCACCAAGTCATCAACCAAACTGTAATTGTGTGCCACCCTAGCTTTAGGGTTGTTGACATTCCTTCGTAATGGGATGCGAGGAATACAAAGGGGTGGTTCAGTGTTAGGGCATGGAATCATCAAAGGTTTTCTGATTGTAACTAGAACTGCTTCCGAAGTGGTGGGAGTAGATTTAGAGGGTGCATTGGATTGATGACTACATTTTTGTAGAAGAATATCTTCTTCGCTAGTGAGGAGGATATTGCGATGTATCGGATTCCTAGGGTTTTGATACTATCCCATATGTGGTGGGGCAGGATGCATCTCCTGCTAGGTATTCATCACACCTTGGTGTGGAATAGGGTTTTGTAATACAATCAGGGGTGGTTATTGCAAATACTATTGTGGGGCATGCTGAGGGGTAGGCGGTGCTGGGGGACGCGACGCATTCATGAAATATTTCATCCATTTGAAGTCGAAAATTTGGGGGCAATGGTGAGTATAATGGTCATGCTCACCGCAAAGAGCATAAGGGAAGTTTGTTCGAAGGTTGTTGTTGTTGTTCCTCCCTTGGCGTTTGTTTTTATTTCCCCCTTGGGGGTTTTGGTTCCCCTAATTCTGGTTGCCTCCAGTAGGTTGGTTTTGTTGGGGGTTGTTTCCCCCTGGTCCTGGGTTATTACTTTTTCAGTTTTTCCCTTTCTTTTTGGAATTATTCAATTGATGGGACGAATTTTCCGTATTCATTTGTTCAAAATTTTGAAATTGCTAAATGCGAGAGATTTGAACAAATTTAACCCCAGCGTGTGGTTGTCCTTGTGGATGAGCAATGGGTTGTGGAGGACCAAGAAATGGAAAGTACAGATTATTTTGTGGTGATGACCCGTAGGGTGCATAGGAAGGAGTAGTGATTTCACTAGTTCTCACAGTGTAAGCTGAGGTAGAGGGGGTACCAGAACTTGGTTGAATAGTCGGGCGCATCATGGGTGCCGATGCGGGTCCACTCATGGGTGGGAGGGAAACAACAGGGTATGGATGCTGATAAGGGGGAGGAGGGTAATAAGGGGGTCCTCCATACATCGGTGGATGTTGGGGTGTACCATACATAGGTGTTGGTTAGATGTACAAATTGTGGTGTGTTGTGGTACCAATCAATCCATCCACTGAGTGAGACATCCCAGGTTTGTCCTGGCTGAATGGTACGGGTCTTAGGCGTTAGGTAGTACCATATATAAGTATCCTAACTGTGCATAAATGAGGTCATACTATTGAGCCTTGCTGATGGCTTCCTCTTTAGATTGGGGGAATGTGGAGGCCACATCTTTGTCAAGGAGGGGGACGAGTGATCTGAGAAGCCAATCAAGGCATTGTTGCTTGGTGGTTTTTGCTTTGCATAAACCACATCGTCGATGCCATTCATGAATGTGGTCAATGATATGTGTGGTTGAGGTTTGTTTAAACTCAGAGAGAAGTTCGAGACCATTGTCATGGCGGATTGGTAGTTGAAAGAAGGTCAAAAATTCTTTGGCCAAGGATTCAAAAGTCACATGGGACCCTGATTTTTCATCCACATGCCATTTGGCCGATGGACCTATGAGTGTGTGCTGAAATAACCTTAATCAGATAGAGTTGTCCATGATGTTATTTGAAGAGAACCATAATTGGACAGTCATGATATGGTTGGCAAGATATTCTCCTGCCTTTCCTTCAAACTTGGGAATGTCTGAAGGTAGTTTGGTAGGCATTGCAGGCCATGTGGGGTCGTGCAATATAGGATCATTCATGAGCTTTATTAGATTGAGTATGTGGAGGGAGGCCAAATATCACATCTGGAGTGGCGGTGGAGGATTGGTTCTAGCCATGGTGTGAGCAGGTGGTATACCTAACCCTTGAGGGCGGTTTAGTGGGGGTGTACTTCTCCCTTGAGAAGAAGTGTACCCTCTGCCTGCTTGTGAAGGAGAGCTAGTGGATGGATGACCTTGGGAAGTGGACCCAAGTAAAGTGGAACCAAGAAAGGCATATCCCAATATAGTAGCACTCACAGGGGTGTGAGAGGGTTGAGCCAGTGAGCTGGAAAAACTAGGAAATCCTCCTAGAATAGGAGGGAGATTTTGCAAGCATCTGGAATGACGGGGATTCTGTGGGTCCCCTATGATGTCCGACTAGAAAAGTGAAATGTGTGCAAATGGTGATGAGAGAAATAAATGAACAAGATTCTTTGTATAATTTTGGACCTTCACAATATATCTCACAATCGCATGTAATCACAAGAGAATCATACATAAATCAATTGAAAAGAAGCATACATGTGGGTAGGTGGATTGTTTCCATGTGGGAGAACAAAGAAAAAAAATGCTCGTTTCCTAAAAAGATGTAAAATCCTTACTCTCAAATAGAACTGGACCTTCCAATAGTACTTAATAGTGGGGTCTGAAGCCACCGGAAGAGGAACTAGTGAAGGATGAAATAATAAATTATAATGAGGGGTAGAGGGTTCATATCCCGAAAGAGCTGGTGATATTTCCCAATAACCACACAAAATCTGATCACGGTGCAATTGCAGCCCACAATTGCCACTTGGGTATATGTCCTAAAATTTGGTCACTAGGTACCTCAGTCAAAGTGTGACATTTAGATTTTTGGCCTCAGAAATGGGTCACGGGCTAGATCCCGTCCAAGAGGTGGTTGCCTCAAGGGGGGATGCACAGAACAACCATATCTCAGACTTCGATCCTTCACAAGTATCTCCCTGCCTTATCGTGTTAGGAACACTTGACTTGGAGGATTTTAAAGTTCCCTATTTGTCAACTTCTAATGTTTGAAGATGTGAGAACCAGATAATGAGGAGTTATTTGGATGCCTATCCCCGAGATTCTATCTAGGATAAAAAAAATCTTTTGGCACCTCCTATGGAGGAAAACTTAGTGATTTTTTAGAAATTTTTTAGATGTGGTTGTTTGAGAGATTGGGGGTGTGAACCAATCTCGTTTGAATTAAGTGGGAGTGGATAATTCCTTCAAGAACTAGTGAGACATTTCAGAATCCCTTTGGAGGAAACCTACTTCAACCTCCACAATTCGAGATGAAATTATGTGAGTGAGTAGTGACTTTGTGTGTGAGCAAGTGATAAAATGTGCCAAATTTTTAATAAGTTAGGTGTCACCTTGCAGCATGTGGACTTTGTGTGGTCCTTTACAAGTCTTGATTACCTATCTTACTATATGCCATTGGTACAACCTTGTGAAACTTTAAAGTCCCTAAAGAACTAGCATGTGGACATATGGGTCCTTACCAATCCTGGGTCCTTACCAATCCTTTAAACTCCCTAATGTGATTTAATCTAAGAAATATTCAAAAACTATCCTAGATTGCAAGCATGTGAGCATGTATGGGCCCATTACAATAATCTTTAAACTCCCCTAGTGATGTAAACTACGAAAGTAGCTTCAAAAACTATCCTAATCTTTGCAACATGTGGGCATGTATGGGCCCTTACAAATTTAAGATGTTTTGAAAAGAAACTGAGAGGGGACCTACGGGGGCTTTGTCCTCTCCTAAAGATTTTGTTTTTAAGGAAGATGCAATCTTCCCTCAATCATTTTTCTGATTCTCAAGATCGCTCTATGGTGCGAGAGAAGAGCATACTCAATGATTGAAGTTTGATTTCTGGTCCTAATGCAAGTTTTTATATATGTGATGGAAAATGATTTTAACTTAACTTTTGCAATCAAAACAAGCCATCCATGTGGCCAAATGAAAGAAAAAGAGGAGAAATATGGTTCTTTTTAACCTCCTAAGTGCCTATGTTTTGACTAACCCTTCATGTGGAGAGGGAATCTAAGTGTGGTGCATTTACAAATTGCATAGAATCAATATTTAGAAGGCTAGGTGCCTTCCAAACATCACAAAAAACTCTTACAATGTTGGATTTCTGGATAGATGTGTGGGCTCCAGTTTAGACAGAGGCACATGTGGTGCCAATGCACAGAGAAACAAGGACCTGTTGGTGCACCGTGTGCAGAATGCGTTGGGAAACACAGTTCTTTTGGTGCATGTGCTTGGAAGACGTGCATGTGGGTTGAAAAACCCACCCACGTTTTGATACAAGTCTGAGAAGAAATTTTTAAATGAAATTCTCTTATTCCAACTCTGAATTCAACTTTTTGCAGGTAGGATTGGGCCGATTATGATCCCTGCAAGGTAAATATATAAAAAAGAAGTGCTCAAACAACCCAAATAGGGAGGAAATTGATACCTTTGCCTAGTATGGTTGCCAATCTGTTGTATCCTTTTTGCCACTTGAATGAGCAAAAGAGGGACACTTGCAAGTCCAGTTGGGTCAGCTGAATAGGACAAAGGTTAGTGTATGAATTAAATGACGCAATCACATGAAATAAAAAAAAAACTAAGCTAATAACAACTAAAGAAACAAAACTAAAGTGTATAAGGAAATTAGAACCAAAATCAATCAAACAATTGACCAATATTCATGCCACCAATGGAGAAATTATATTAGTGGTAAAACACCAAAGAGAAAGGGAGACTTATGGATTCCCTCTTCCTCCAAGGGAGGGCTCTTGAATCCCCTATGTGAGAGATCTTCTTACAAATGGAAAACTAGAAAGTAAATGGTGAAACAATCCAAGCTTATTCCCTCGAGAGGTGAGGTGAATAGCTTAATGAAATGATGCTAGTATGCTCCAAGAAAGAAAGAGGTTCCTTGTAGGAGAATAGATGCAGCATAACAATACAATGAGATTATTGAATTCATAGTGCACCCATGGCCTCTTTTTATAGCAAACATTTGAGGCATTATCCAACCGATCTTTAGTGTGACCAAGGGGCCCTTTAGGGCACCCTTAGGTATTTGACCAGCCCCCCACTCGGATTCAACTCAGATTTGATGGTCAAATCGACTTGGGAGATGAACCAGAAGTGGGTGAGGGTTTGACAAGAACCATAAATGCATCAATCTCAGGTGTGCATGGATTTTTGCGTACACAGTCACACATCGGGCGCATGTGCACTTTTCCTATGTTTTTTACTTGCGCACATGCATGCACTTCCTTTAGATTTTGAGCGCATGTCACTTTTATAACCAGTTGTATAATTTTTATTCCCTTTGGAAATATATTGAAGGGCTATGAATGAACTAATCAGTGTTTGGAGATGTTGGATTCCTGTAACCATTTGCAGATGAAATTTCATTGATAACAATTGTGAAAAGCTAAAGGGAGTCACAAGGGGTACCACCTACTAGTTATTATTTATTTAAAAACCCTTATTTTGATTTATTAATTTCCCCCTAACTAAAAAGTTGGTTGAGTTTTAGTTAACTTAACTAAGGAAGAGTTCAACTACTTCGACCAATTCTAATTTTCTTAAAGGAAAAAGGAAAGGGAGGAACAAGAAGAGAATAGAAGGAGAAGCATACCAAGGTTTGCTCTTTGAGTTTTTGTTGAGATAATTTAGTTTTCATTCATTCATTAATTCATTAGAAGCCTAATTATTTTTTATGATAGAAGGGTCCTATTGTAGACAATAAGATTCAGGGCTGAATTACATCATTCAGACACTTGTTTTTCAAAGGTGTCGATCTATCTTTGATAGTCTCTGTAGAATTGTCTATTTGTGAATTAGATTTCATGACTGACAAAGGATATTGTGCAGAGTCGAGTGGGCATCAATCTGTGGAAATCTAATCCAAATTTTAAATTTCAGTTTTTGATTTTCTGTCATAATTCCTTTTGAATGTTTCATCGGGGACATCTAAGTTTGACTTTGGTCCAAAACTTCCTCAGGAAATTTTGTAAAGAGAACTATTCTTTGATGAATTGGAATGAAATAAATGATTGCTTTATGTATCATCTATTTTGATTATTGACTTTTTGTCTTTATTTCTGTCTCTATATTTATTTCAGCATCTGATATGTTTAGAA
The DNA here is from genome assembly GCA_010110895.2 of Picea sitchensis. Classification (NCBI taxonomy): domain Eukaryota; kingdom Viridiplantae; phylum Streptophyta; class Pinopsida; order Pinales; family Pinaceae; genus Picea; species Picea sitchensis. The sequence continues at coordinate 11,611 of SNQJ01S0158980.1, forward strand.
AATTACATAAATAATGATTTTTTCAACAAGTTTTTAATTATAAAAAAAATAGCCGAAGCACTTGTAAACAATACTTGTGAATTAGGATATCAATTTTGATGCCTATAAACACAGGGTGATATTCTCGTATATCTTTCTTTAGCCAAGAAGGATCTGAAAATGTTTGAGTAAGATCATTTCATATTTTTTCCTCAACATTTATTTGGTGACCATACTGGGGAGATTTCCAATATCTCTCTGGTTAATTTTTATGCTTGATTAGCATTGAATACATCTATTTTTTTTTCTGATATAGATTCTTTGAATGTTTTATGTCTTAATGACTGTGCCTATTGCAAGGCAGCCCAATATTGAGCCTGGTCTTCAAGATTAGACCAACATTGCTTTGAATTTGTTCAACACCATTTTAGACACTACCAATACTCGTGCTTGTTGGCCCTTGGTTATGGAAATAAGCGAAGATCAAGGAAGAAAAGGAAAAATGTGAACTATGTGGAAGACACAATGACTGTCACTGGGTCAAAGTGAGAAAAAGAGTAGAAAATACAGAGCAAGGTAAAAGGAAGAAAGTCGTTGAACGAGGAAATCGAGGACGACAAATCAACAAGAAAGAAGGATCGTGGAAAACTCAGCAAGTAGAAAAATCCACCGTTGGATTCTTTGGAGAACCGCATGAGAAGGAAGGAAAGACACATTGGAGAAGCCCTGAAAATGCAGGCCAAGTTGACCTAGGGTTTTAGACACATAGGGTTTTTGTATCTAGGGTTTTGACACCTAGGTTTTGACCTAAGGATGTCGGTGAGATATTGTAATATATAAATAAGAACCTACATGAGGGAAGGAGGTTCGATCTAGTGGTACTATTGACATGAGTGATTATTGTTGTGTGAGAGAGAAGAGCTAAGTGTGAGAGCCTTCTGGTATTGTAAGATATTTAGCTAGGTGTGAAGGTCAAGTCCTGCAGCTGGGTGCGCAGGAAGGGGAGAGATAGAGAGGAGAAGAAAGAAGATCTGCTAGCTAAGAGCACATACAAGAACTATATGCTTCATCTTAATACATTATAAAGAACAGTTATGTGGACGTATCCCTAGAGAGAGGGTGAACCATGTATATCTTGTGTTGTACGCGTGATTGGTGTTCTGTTATTTGTTATTGGTATACTGCTATTGCATTATTGTGTTAGATATATTAGATATATATTGCACAGTAGATCCTAGGAAGATAAAGAATACTATATTGTTGTGTGTCGATCACTTTGAACCCACTTTACATTCCTTCTGGTTGTAGACATCTCTATCTTGCAACCCCCACATAGCTACTTCAGGTGAGACTGCATCTGCCTCGCAGGTGTTTCTGAAAGGGACAATAGCTAGGGATTGTTGGTGCGCTCTTGGAGTTGAACCCTGGGCCTACCCCTGTGCCAAAAAATGGTTCCATTGCCAGGACAAGAATCTTCTTGAGGGAATGTCAAGGTGGTTTCCATCAAAGATAGAAATTCAAAAGTGGATAGAGGATCAAGAGAAGAGCTTTGCTAAAGCCTAGAACAAGAACCCTAATCTTAGTACAAAGGATTGGTTGGAGAGATATATATTTACTGATATACACAAGATTTTCTTTGGAGGAATCCATCAGGAGCTATATGAGTGGTTAGCTAGGTTAGCATATACCCAGTTTGAGATCAGATCTAGACCTCCTATGGTTTGGATGTCGGAGCTGATAAAGAAGGTCAAGAGAGTCGATAACGTTGTGTCACGAGCAGTAGATCAATAGTTTGATAGCACCATTGGAGGGTACATCACCGAGTTTGTTGTTGATAGAGTAGAGTTATATAGCCAAGATGAGAGATATTTCTTCAAGGGACCCATAGGAAAATTTTTACATTTTCTGAAGTTGAGGATCAAGATGCTATTGCACGAGAAGAACATCTTGAAGATACAATAGATTGGTTGGATTTGAAAAAGCTAATGCTCAGGAATTCAGATAGCGACAGTGACAAAGAATATGGACATACACATAGTGGGAGAGTGTTCAGAGAAGTTCATCTTGCGAACTTATTCAAGAATAACTACGGGGACGAGGGTTTCTATAGTGGAGAAGAGGAAGACGTAATGGAGCTACATGAATAGGGATTTGCTAAAGCCTAGAACAAGAACCCTAATCTTAGTAAAAGGATTGGTTGGAGAGATATATCTTTACTAATATACACAAGATTTTCTTTGGAGGAATCCATTAGGAGCTATATGAGTGGTTAGCTAGGTTAGAATATACCCAGTTTGAGATCAGATCTAGACCTCCTATGGTTTGGATGTCGGAGCTGATAAAGAAGGTCAAGAGAGTCGATAATGTTGTGTCACGAGCAGTAGATCAATATTTTGATAGCACCATTGGAGGGTACATCACCGAGTTTGTTGTTGACAGAGTAGAGTTATATAGCCAAGCCGAGAGATATTTCTTCAAGGGACCCACAAGAAAATTTTTACATTTTCTGAAGTTGAGGATCAAGATGCTATTGCATGAGAAGAACATCTTGAAGATACAATAGATTGGTTGGATTTGAAAAAGATAATGTTCAGGAATTCATATAGCGACAGTGAAAAAGAAGCTGGACATACACACAGTGGGAGAGTGTTCAGAGAAGTTCATCTTGCGAACTTATTCAAGAATAACTACGGGGATGAGGGTTTCTACAGTGGAGAAGAGGCAGACCTAACGGATGAAGAGCATTCAGAACCCGCTAGGGCAGAGGAAGGAAAATCTGAAGAACCTCGTCGGGACAAGCCAGAAACTTTAGGAACTGCATAGACTGTTGAAGTAAGTATTATTAATCCCCCTATTGTCTCAGCAACACTAAGTAATCAGAATAGTCAGAGTCACCAGAGTCCTCAAAGTACTATTACTAGCAGTTCAACATATACTCAAACAGGAAACCTAGGAAACCTAGGAAGATTTATGGTAGATGAGATGAGGCTCCCTATATTTAGGGGATATGGGTTTGAAGAACCTGATTAGCACTGGTTCCTATGTGAATCCATATGGAATATTAAGAATGTCATCGACGAAGCTATTTAAAGAACCCAGTTTGGTACTACCCTAAGGGATCACACACTAAGTTGGTACATGAAGCTTGTCCAAGGACTTGCACAGCCTAAGCCACTGAATCATATCAAGAATGCATTGATTGCAGAATTCAAGAAACCCAAATTTGAATCACAATCACAATGTATTACAGAGTTGAAAGAGATCAAGTAGAAGGTAGCCGAACCTGTTTTGGAATTCAATCAGATATTTAAGACCTTAACAGGTTGATTGACTTTTTAGATCCCAGATGAGCAGAACAAAGAGTGGTTCATTGCTTCCCTTTTACCACACATCATAGTTCCTCTGATGCAACAAAAGATTTCTTCACAGGCTGAGGCGTTGAAGATCACCATGAAGTTAGAATCAATCCCTATGGGAGAATCCAGTTAAGGTATGAGAAAAATCTTGAGTTAGCTAACTAGTTTGTCTCTACAGGTCGAAGATATGAAAAAAGACAAGGGAAAAGATAAAGAGAATACATCTGGTGTGTCAGATGCAGATCAGAAGGCCATGAAAAGGAACATTATCCCCTATTCCATGAATACTTGGCCTCTAGAGCTCTGATGCCTTTGAAGCAAGTCACCTTACCCTGGTGCGAGGTATGCCGAAATAGACATCACCCTGGTGAGTGATATTACATGAAAAAATATGTTTAGACACCCGCAAATTTGTATTGCACGTTCTGTAAGTCCATGGGGCATGATGATCGGGATTGTAGGGTTTATGACCTCATGCATGAAATTTCAAGAGACATATACAAATTTCAAGGTGAAGTACAATAAGAAGGAAACACTACACAGTATAACTACCCTGGGAGAGGAAACTTCAATCCTTGCGGTGGATTCAGAGGCTGAGGACGAGGAGGAGGTATGGGTTGAGGTTGAGGAAAAATAATTTGTTATAACTGCACATAGCCAGGACACTTAGTAAGGGACTGTCATATCCCTTGTATCACTTGCATCTATTGCAACTCCTTTGAGCATATTATCGAGGAATGTCCAACATTGTTGGATAAGATTTAAGAAAGTTGAGGACCTCATAAGAACTCGCAAGTGCAACTGATATACACTAAACCTCGCAGATAAGACCTTAGAGTCACTTTTATCACTAGAGGAGGCGTTGTTACACGAGAAGACAAACTGACCCTAGGGAAGACTACATAAGACTCAGGAGTCAGGAAAGATGCAGAGAAGACCCAAAATTTTGATGCAAAGAAAGAAAGACATATATTTGAGGAGGAAAGAAAAGCGTTCAAAGAAGAACTAGGTTCTCCATCAAAGACATGCCTAGAAGTAAGAGAATATGCAATGTCGTAGGCATTTGATTAGTCTGCTTCGCCAAGAGAAGGAAAAGAGGTAAGAAATCTCATGGAATTTCTATAGAATTGTATTAAGTTGATTCAGGATGAAAGCACCGTACAAGAGCTACAAAATTTAATCAGACAGTATGAGATAGGAAAGACAGACCCCTTGTTGAATAGGGTAGTACACCAAATCTCTAAAAAGAGGAGGAAAAATAAGGAACTACACTTGAATGCTCAGATTGGTGAGTATGATATAGACTATTTGGTCCTTGACTTAGGGTCGGAGGTAAATGTCATGATGAAGCAAACTTGGGCATTGATGGGAAAACCGAAGTTGATCTACTCCCCTATCAGGCTCAGGATGGATAATCAACAAGCTCTAAGCCCCTTTGGACTATTGGAACATGTCCCTGTGGACATCGATGGAGTAAGAACATTTGCATATTTTGAGGTAATTGAGATAGTTGATGATAGCTGTCCTTACCCTGCACTGTTAGGAATTGATTTGGATTTCAATAACTCCACTGTGGTTGATTTAAATAAAAGATGTATGATGTTTGAAAGATATGGCCTTAGGTTCATTGTACCCTTAGATCCAGATGAAGGTCAGCGATACACAGAGCCTATCAGAGAAGGAGACCACACATATGAACTGGAAAACATATACAAACTAACAGCCAGACAACATGATTACATTAACCCTACGACCGATGGAAACCTAAGCTGGTGAAGTGACAACACATGTTCATTAGACTCAAAAGAAGCACTGGAAAACTGGCAGAATAAAATGTATGAAGTATCTACAAGAAGATGTGCTAGATTAACTAGAGAAGTTCGTTGGATCAATAGAACAATAAGTAACTTACCCACCTTCGATGGTCTGAATCCTTTAGAAAAATTCTTGTCAGACTTTGAATAAAGTGTACCAATGCAACAAAGATTGTTGGAAATGGATGAGGCCCTGAAATCCACACCAACAGGATGGTGGGGGACACACAAAACCAACCTTGTAGATTGGGTACAATGTCGTACCTTGATGACAACATGGTTCTCAGCACAAGTAGAAGGTTGTGAAGTTCGATACACATGTCGAAGTTTCCTAAAGGACCATGTGTGAATTTGCGAAGAAGACTGGAGAAAAAGTCCTCAAGAGCAGTGGATGCACAAATTCATTAACACACTCGACAGGACACCTATCAATTGGTACCTTCAACTAGAGTTGTGCCTCATCACTACAGATTGGGAAGGTATGACTCAAAATTTTGTAACCACCTTATTATTTGAAAGTCAATATCCTTCAGTAGATCAAGCATTGTATATTGTAAGACATAAAGTATTAGAGGAGACATATAACCTCCCTTTGGAGCAAGAAGAGGATGAATGGACTGTGCCTCTCCAAAAACTGTAAGGTTGTTACAACATCAATGTTGATGAAGACGATGATCCAAGAAAGGTGAACATCGTAGAAACATAAGGCCAAAGAGATGTGGAAGGACTATGTGTTAAGTTACCATTCATTGGAAAACCAATCAAGATTAAGAAGGTAAATATTGGAACATAACAGACACTGAAGCTGCAAATGTTGGAGATTATTGGGATGCTGCCACTATTGACAAGATTACATAATTACTGCATGAATATCGGGACTTGTTTCCAACCAAGTTCACTATTATGAAGGGCATTAAATGGTTTATGGGAGAGATGAGGATCCCTTTGAAACCAAACACAATACTAGTAAAAAAAAGACCCTACAGTCTGAACCCTAAATATAAGGAGAAAGTGAAGATTGAGCTCGACAGAATGCTGGAAGCAAGGATTATAGAACCTGTGGAAGAATCATAATCGATTAGCCATATAGTGGTACAGGATAAGAAGACAAGAGAGATTAGGATATGTGTAAATCTCAGGAAGATGAACGATGCCTATTTGCATGACACCTTCCCTACACCATTCAATGACAAAGTGGTAGATAATGTGGGAGGCCAGGAAGTATATTCTTTTACAGATGGATTCTTGGGATACCATCAGATCCAGATTGCCAAGGAAGATCGCCATAAGAAAACATTTGCAACATAATGGGGGTCCTATCGGTATACAGTGATGCCATTTTGATTGAAGAATGCCCCAACCATATTTTCCAGGGTGGTGGTCGAAGCATTCAAGGAGTTTCTGCATAAATTTCTAGAAGCATATTTTGATGATTGAACTGTTTTTAGTTTATTGAAAAATCATATTGAATGTCTAAGGCTAATGTTGGACAAATGCAGGTAGTGTCAAATTGCCTTGAATCTGAAGAAATGCATCTTCTTCCCACCATTTGGAGTGTTTTTAGGTCATATTGTATGCAAGAAGGGATTGTTGGTCGATCCATCTAAAATTTCCATTATAGTTGATCTACCCCCTCCTACTTCAGTCAAACAACTGCACATTGTGCTGGGACATACTGGATACTACAAGAAGTTCATTAAAGGATATGTCCAGATTAAAACACCCATGGAGAATATTTTGAATAAAGACTATCAGTTTAGTTGGACATAAGAGTGTCAACAGAGCTTTGACACACTGAAACAGAAAATGGTTACTGCACCTATCCTAGTTTTTCCAGATTGGAGCAAGGAATTTCACGTGCATGTCAATGCATATTCCATTGCATTGGGAGATGTGTTAGAAGAAAATGGGGAAGGAGATATTGACCATCCGTTAGCCTTTTCCAGTAGGAAGCTATCAACTATTGAGATCAATTACACCACTACCGAGCAAGAGGGGTTAGCCATGGTGTATGTGCTGCAGAAATTTCACCACTACTTGTTGGGAGGACACTTTAAAATGTTTATTGATCACTCTGTGATGAAATACCTAGTCAACAAGCCAGTGTTGGGGGGGGAGAATATGTAGATGGCTTCTGCTATTTCAGGAATATGACTTTGAGATCATAGTAAAGCCAGGAAGAATGAACAAAGGTCTTGACCACTTGTTGAGGTTGGAACATGGAGAAGAGCTCACTAGTTTGGAGGATACACTGTCGGATGCACAATTGCTGGCCATTATAAATATTGATGACCACTTCACAGAAATAGTCCAGTTCCTGTCAATAGGAATGGCACCTAGTAAGTATACAATTCCCCAGAAGAAACAACTAGTAGTGCACGTTGCAGATTTTTCACTTATATCTGGACAACTCTACAAGATGGGACCTAATGAGATATTGAAAAGATGTGTTATGGAGGAAGAATGACCAATTATCCTCGCGGAAGCTCATGAAGGCATCACAAGAGGACACTACACAGGGAAAGCAACCACACAGAAGGTGCTTAGAGATGGCCTTTGGTGGCTTACCTTACACAGAGATGCTAAATACTATTAAAGAGCCTGCGATGTATGCCAAAGAGTTGGGAAATCATCTAGAAGAGATGAAATTCCATTAGTAGCATAACTGACCCTACAAGAATTTGAGAAATGGGCCATTGACTTCGTGGGACCTATAAACCCACCAGGCAAGTGCACAGGAGAAAGGTACATAATTACAACAACAAAGTACTTAACTAGATGGGTTAAAGAAAGAGAAGTTAAGGACTGTAGTGCAACTATAGTTGCGTGCTTCATATTTGATGACATCATAACCAGGTTTGGATGCCCAAAGATCCTTATGAGTGATCAAGGCACACATTTCATAAATAAGACTGTTGAAGCCTTGATTGAGGAATTTGCAGTCCACCATCAAAAGAGCACACCTTACCCTACACAAGAAAATGAGACTGTTGAAGCATTCAACAAGATCTTGGAGACAACGCTGACAAATATTTGCAGTATGAACATGAATGACTAGGATTTAAGAGCACCAACAGTACTATGGACCTATAGAACCACTTGCAAAAAATTAACAATGCAGACCCCTTTCAAGTTGGTTTATGGTCTCGAAGCCTTTGTTCCAATGGAATATTTGGCACCAAGCCTAAGAATTGTTTCCTTTATAGACATGGAAAACATTGGTGTTGTTCAAGAGAGGTTCGCACATTTGGTCGAACTCGAAGAAGGCAGATTTATTGCAGGATTCCATCAGCAAGTACATAAGGAAAGAGAGAAGGCCTATCATGACAGACACATAAATAAGAAGGCATTTAAACAAGGTGATCTAGTACTGGTATATGACAGTAAGTTCATAAAACATCATGGGAAGTTCATAATGCATTAGCTTGGGCCATATGAGATCGCCTATGTTATAGAAGGAGGAGCTGCATAGTTGAAGACTTTGAAGGGAGAATGGAAGGAATGATTAGTGAATGGGAGCCGGTTGAAATTGTATTATGACAACCAGCTGCCTCATAGCTCTAAGTAAAAGCATAAGGAAAAGGTTCTAGGTACCAGGTGCAGTTGAAATTGGGTACCAGACACAGAAAAGACAATCTTCACAAGGAAGGAAGGAGACAGGGCATAGAGAAGAAATCAAAGGCTGCACTATGCAGTCTGAAGTCAAAGAAAAATAGAAAGGTCAGATCTGAAGTGCCTCGGGACGAGTCACATGTGAGTGTTGGGGCACTGTTGGCCCTTGGTTAGGGAAATAAGCGACGATCAAGGAAGAAAAGGAAAAATGTGAATTGTGCAGAAGACACAATGACTATTACTAGGTTGAAGTGAGCAAAAGAGTAGAAAAGATGGAGTGAAGTAAAAAGAAGCAAGTCATTGAACAAGGAAATTGAGGATGATAGATCAGCAAGAAAGAAGGATCGTGGAAAACTCAACAAGTAGAAAAATCCACCATTGGATGCTTTGGAGCACTGTGTGAGAAGGAAGGAAAGACAAGCTGGTGAATCCCTAAAAACATGGGCCGAGTTGACCTACGGTTTTAGACACCTAAGGTTTTGGTATCTAGGGTTTTGACACCTAGGTTTTGACCTAAGGATGTCGGTGAGATATTGTAATGTATAAATAAAAACCTACATGAGGGAAGCATGTTCAATCTAGTGGTACTATTGACATGAGTAATTATTGTTGTGTGAGAGAGAAGAGCTAAGTGTGAGAGCCTTCTGCGATTGTAAGATCTTTAGCTGGGTGCGAAGGTCAATTCCTGTAGCTGGGTGCACAAGAAGGGGATAGATAGAGAGAAGAAGAAAGAATATCTGTTAGCTGAGAGCGCAGACAAGAACTGTATGCTTCATCTTAATACATTCTAAAGAACAGTTCTGTGGATGTAGCCCTAGAGAGAGGGTGAACCACGTATATCTTGTGTTGTATGTGTGATTGGTGTTATGTTATTTGTTATTGGTATACTGTTTGTTAAGGTCCTAACCCGCACATAGGTAGATCAATGTATTTGGATGTAATAAAGGTCAATATTAATAAGGCCTTTCAATCAAATAGAATAAGGTGGATGTAAGAAGACCTAATAGAAGCTTCTTCTTCTAGAAGGATATTCCGCTAGATGCTTCTCTTAATAGACATATTTAGTATAAATAAGGGTCGAGGGTATGAAAACCCTAGCTTGGAGATTATGGTAACAGAGAACTGCTCGACTGGAGGTTGCCCCCTCGAAGAGGCCTGTGAACATTGCTTTCTGAATCAAAGCATTATTTCAGTTGTTGTTCTCATATTATTTCTGTGTTATTGTGGAGATTATGTTGGTTGTATTACTGTTATTCTACCATTTCTAGCATTTTATTTCTGTTCTGTGTATTTATCATATCTGGTATCTTGCAAGTGGTATCAGAGCACTTTCCTTGGCAGAAATTGTGGGTATTTTTTTTTCAGGGTAGAGACGTATTCCAATGTCTTTAAGCCACATAGATCTGTCGTTATGCACATAAACCCGTGGTTGAGGGATTCATACACGTAGGAAATACAAGTGGTTCTTAAGCGCACATCTGTTGGCCACCCTTGTAACCCCTGTTGGTACCCCTTCGAGTGGTAGCGCATCAGACAACACATGTGTATGGATCG
>SNQJ01S0158981.1:4441-21896 GCA_010110895.2 Picea sitchensis
TTGTTCTGGCCAGGTACACTTCATGTTTACTTTTGCTTCATCTCTCAAAGACATAAATAACCTTTTGACTTGAGTGACCAGTGAGAGGGGGGTATTCTTGCATCCTTGCCTTAGTATCATCTTCCCTTTAGGTCACTAGGGTCGTCTCCCTTGGGGTAATCTTGATATACTCCTAAACATAAATGGATTTCCTATCAAGGTGACAGTGATAGGTCACCCCCTTGTTATGCCAATCTTGCCTCACTTGCCTTGGGATTTTGGAAAGTACAGATTATGAGATAACAAGTAATAATAATAATAAATAGTTATTTATTATCCAAGGGATGCATCCTTTCATGTATGGTCACCATATGTTCTCTATATATGGAAAATTCATCATTGAAATAATATATTGATATCATATCATCTCATATGAAAAATCAACATGGTATTAGAGAGGGACTGGGCTTGACTCCCTCATGGGAGGGCCAAGGAAAATTCTCTCTCTTTTCTATGAAACTAAGCTTGGGACTAGGAGAAACCTTGGGACCAACAAACCTTATACACCACCACTTGTGCTCCGGATGCCATACCGGTGGTTGAGCCATTGGCATAACCCAAAAGTTTGGTGCCCGACACTACATTACCCATTGCAGTGTAGGCAGTGTGAGTCTCGTGCCCAACCGAGTTCCGTAGGGATTTATATTCGGTCATTTCATTTATAGGACCATTGTTGGACTCATATCCTTTGTATAATATCTGGGCGTCGATGAGTTTCTTGTTGCAGTTCGAGGCATTGAATTCTCTACCAGCCTCAAATGTCCCTTCCACTTGGAGGGAACCGACATCTGGGTCTCATGATTTTTAAAGTTGGGGTGTTGAGGCCACACTATGATGTCAAGAAAACCTATTATGACGTTCATAGCGTAGCCCATTGACTCATACCAAAGACCTTTCCCTCTTTCCAAGACTAGAAAACTGGGAGTGTACATTGTGTGGAGCTTCATAACTTTGTCTAGATAAGCTCCCATATAGCTCTTTATGGATTTTATTGCGACCAACTGATTGTCACTTATTTAGCTGTGAACCCAGTGAGAATCGTATCGTATGCATACAATATACTCAATTTTGTTAATTCTTCATCATTATGTTCATACCAAGACAACAACGGTGTTTCTACAAATGTAGATGATGATTATGGAGATAAATAAGGGCGTGATAGTGATTCTCAACAATTCACATTGTACAGTGGGAATTTAGATGGAAGCCTAATGGTATGGTACATAAATAATAATAGTATCTGAAGTCCAGCTCTGGGTAGATTTATGTACTATATAAGTTTTACATACTACCCATTTTGTAACAAGTTGAGGCTGGAGAAAGGAAACTCGTGGGATGATGCGTAAAGGCTTGTTGATAGTGATATCAACCAATTGAAATGTTTATTGTCATTGTATATCAAGGACACATTGGTGATATCTAGATGAGTAGACCATAATTTCACTATATTGGGCTTTGTCAGATGTGTGTTTCCAAGTCAATTGGAAATCGACTATTAGATGTTCGACTTGGTATAAGTCGACTGGTGGTAAGATAAAAAAAATTCCCATTGGTTTATATTCACCTAATACTTGGTGATTGGTTTGACTTCCTGTAGCATATTTATTGGTGTTTTGAATGGAAGCTACATTTCTATGTGGAGCTCCAGTACATCTCCACCAATGAGAAGATAACATATATTCTAACGAATCCCTTGTCCAAAGGGAAGTTTGTATACTTCAGGGACAAGTTGGGGCTCGTGGAGTTTACTCCCTTGGTTAAGAGGGAGTGTTGATGTTTGAGGCAACATCGTGAGCCATTCTCCCATGAGGGTTTTGTGTGGAGTAGTAGGGGAGAATGTAGACTTCATCCTGACATGCCTCAAATGATCAGATGAAGGAACCAAAACATTGGTTTCACGAGGAAACCTCAATATGTCTTAGGGGACATTGGTTCCATGAGGGAACCTTGATGTGTCCTAGAGATGTTTAAGGCATCATCATGATACATTATCCACGGAGGGTCATGTGTGGACTAGTAGGGGGGAATGTAGAATTCATCCTAACGTGCCTCAGATGGTCGGATGAAGGAGCCAAGACATTGGTTTCATAAGGAAACCTCGATATGTATTGGGGGACATTGGTTCCATGAGGGAACCTCTATGTGTACTAGAGATGTTTGAGGCAGGGATCAAGAGGGAGTACACCATTCCTTACAACCCTCAATAGAATGGGGTCACAGAGAGGAAGAGCAGATCTATTGTTGAGGTAGTCAAGGTGATGATTCATGATCAACATTTACCTATGTTTTTGTGGGCAGAGGCATCCATGATTGCAATGTATGTTCAAAACATAATTCCTCATCAGACTTTGAGGAACATGACTCCCGAGGATCCCTTCACCGAAGTGAAGAATGAGGTTGGACACTTCATGATATTTGGGTGTCTAGTATACATTAATGTACACAAGGAGAAAAGGACCAAGCTAAACCCTTTAGGCAAAAAGGGTACAATTGTGGGGTATTGTGAGTCTTCGAAGGCATATTGGATCTACATCCCTAGGTAGAGATAGATTGAGGTGAGCAGAGATGTTACCTTTGAGGAGGAGGTAGCCTTCAGGAGATCTAGAGGATCTCACATGGATATTGATAGTGAGAGACAATAAGAGATGGCTCTTTCTCCCCTTCACCCCCCAATAGTTCAAAGGGAGAAAGTTGATTCTTTTTATCCAATTGATCTTGTTGATCTTGTAGATCCAGTTGATGTTCCCAGATATATTGCAGTAGGTCAGAAGAGACCTGCATGGTTTCTCTAGACTCTACAGGAGGTAGAAAGACATGCAACTCCTCTTTGTACCTTCTGAGAGAGTAAGAGACCTCAGAGATATTTGTGCTATGATGTCATTGTGAGCCACATCATTGCTTCTGAGCCTTATTGTTATGAGGAGGGATCTAGCTGTCAGCCAGTATGGAGAGATTCCATTATGGAGGAGTATCAGTCTTGTTATATCACAATTTGTACTTTCCCAAAGCCCAAGGTAAGTGGATACACAATTGGCGTAACTAGGAATGACCTATCACTATCACCTTAATAGGAAATCCCTTTCTATTTAGGAGTATATTGTACTACCCCAGGGGAGATGTCCCCAATGACCTGAGGGTTTGAGAAGGCTAAGGAAAATGATACAAGAAATTCCCTTCCCTCTCACAAGTCACTCAAGTTAAAAGGGTTCTTTAAGTCTTATTGAAGATGAATCAAGATAATATTATTGTATACCTTCCCAGAACAAGACAACAAAGCAAAAAAGGGACACTTTCCAAGTACCAAAATGATATTAGTGATTCATAAGACAATGAACTCTTAAGAAATGTACTAGCTGATATAGAATTGCAACAATATAGTAGTTTACAACAATAATAGATTTACAACAACCACAATAATTATGCTTCAAAATGCTTGATAAAAGACTTGAAATAATAGCTTTAACTAGGCAAATTGACAATGGATAGTCACAAGCAGTTTTAGTAATGTCTAGCTAGCATAACACATCACTTTTATGGTTAATTTGTTGTTGTTAGATGATTGTAGCAATCCTTTGCAAAAACAACAAGTAGGTTAGTGATTTAGGATAATCTAAGGTTAGTAGGAGTTAGTAGGTGTTCAAGAGAAGATGTTCTGAAAATTGTTTGATCAATCAACACTTGTAATGGGTAGACTAGTGCCTTCTAGGGTATTGGAGTCAATGATGGAAGAAACATCTCTTATCCCCATGATGGAAGAGACAAGAAGAGATGGTTCTTTCTCCCCTTCACCCTCCAACAGTTCAGAGGGATAAAGTTGAGTCTTTTTATCCAATTGATCTCGTTGATCTTGTAGATCCAGTTGATGTTCCCAGATATATTGCAGTACGTCAGAAGAGACCTGCATGGTTTCTCCAGACTCTACAAGAGGCAGAAAGACATGCAACTCCTCTTTGTACCTTCTGAGAGAGTAAGAGACCTTGGAGATATTCATGCTATGATGCAGTTGTGAGCCACATCATTGATTCTGAGCCTTATTGTTATGAGGAGGCATCTAGCTGTCAGCCAGTATGGAGAGATTCCATTATGGAGGAGTATCAGTCTTGTTATCACACAATTTGTACTTTACCAAAGCCCAAGGCAAGTGGATAAAAAATTGGCGTAACTGGGAATGACCTATCATTGTCACCTTAATAGGAAATCCCTTTCTATTTAGGAGTATATTGCAGTACCCCAGGGGAGATGTCCCCAATGACCTGAGGGTTTGAGAAGGCTAAGGAAAATGATACAAGAAATTCCCTTCCCTCTCACAAGTCACTCAAGTTAAAAGGGTTCTTTAAGTCTTATTGAAGACGAATCAAGATAATATTATTGTATACCTTCCCAGAACAAGACAACACAGCAAAAAAGGGACACTTTCCAAGTACCAAAATGATATTAGTGATTCATAAGACAATGAACTCTTAAGAAATGTACTAGATGATATAGAATTGCAACAATATAGCAGTTTATAACAACAATAATAGATTTACAACAACCACAATAATTATGCTTCAAAATGCTTGATAAAAGACTTGAAATAATAGCTTTAACTAGGCAAATTGACAATGTATAGTCACAAGCAGTTTTAGTAATGTCTAGCTAGCATAACACATCACTTTTATGGTTAATTTGTTGTTGTTAGATGATTGTAGCAATCCTTTACAAAAACAACAAGTAGGTTAGTGATTTAGGATAATCTAAGGTTAGTAGGAGTTAGTAGGTGTTCAAGAGAAGATGTTCTGAAAATTGTTTGATCAATCAACACTTGTAATGGGTAGACTAGTGCCTTCTAGGGTATTGGAGTCAATGATGGAAGAAACATCTCTTAGAGGAAAATAGCAATGATAATATTTAGCCAAAGGGGATGGAGAGGATAAGAGAGGCGTTGGTAGCCCAAGGCCTAAAAAATCCAAGTCCTAGAGATAATTGCTAGAAAGTATTAAAAATTAGGCCCTAGCGATTTCTCTTTTCCTTAGACAAATTGAAATAAAATATGCAATAGAAAATGGAGTAGGGTTACTAGAGTGCTATAATGGTAGGTCTCTAGTATCTACTTCTAGATAGGTGCCTTTCAAGAAATCTTAGCAAGTGGAATATTATAGAGAAAAACATAGTAATATATGTCTTTCCCCTAGGCTTTCAAGCAAGCAATTTCATAATATTTGACATGAAATAAGTAAATTCACCATAAGCATTCATTCACAATAAATAAATGCATATTTTCTACTTACTTCACCAAGAATAATCAAGCATAAACCCTAGTTGAAGATCCTCCACACAAAAATTTGCCAAAATACACCAAGATTTGTCTCCCCAAAAGTTGTGCACCACTTAATTTCAGCCAATAACCCTTAAAGAGGGCCAAAGTTCAGACCACCACTTGTGTGATGAGTGAATGATGATCAAAATGAGAGTTTTTTTCTCTTTATTTATACAGTAATTAAGAACTTTAATTAAAATTAGTCCATCAAAAGACCGACATGGCCAAATTACATTAAAAATCCAATTTTTACATAAATGTCATTAATTAAACCCTAAAATCACTTTTAGAGGTGACGTCATGCCTTTATAGGGTGACGTTGAGCCTCCTGAGGCCTCCCAAGGCCCTGGATGATGCCACACATGCCAATTGCCACACAAATGCCTCCATAATGCTAATCCTGATGTTGGGTGATCTCTAGGGTCACAAAGGTGACGTCATGGGCCTCCCAAGGCCAACGTCTAGGTGGAAGAGCAAGATCCCCTTGGGTCTAGGTATTCCAAAGTGTCTCCGATGAAAATTCCTTCTTTCTTCCTGGTTCAAATCTATGACATCTCTCTACCCCTGGCTGGGGTCACAACATCCATCTATGGGCTTTCATCCCCATGGAGGTTCGAAATAATCATCTCCCCATATGTACCTGTCCATCGGGCAAAGTCCTGCAACAACAAAAAGTAAACCCTCCATGGGCTCATAAGTCACATGGATCATAGCAATGTCAATCACATCCAATAATCAAATTACCCAAACATGTGCATCAAACCCCCCTTTACCCAGACAAATGCTCAAAGACGTTATGCAATTTAACAAGTCAGGTTTGGAGAGGTTCTGAGGATGTCATATTGGGCTAATCCTCCTCAAGTTTGGGGTGTTTCCCAGGTGATATCCAATCTAGGTCATGTAAGTGTGTGAAATGGTGTAGGGGAAGTTTTTGGGCAAAGGGTGAAGTGATAACAGGGAAACGTAGGTCTTGCATGTCAGTGCCTATGTAGAGGGTGAGCTGCACCTTATCATTGATACCTTTGTTTACTATCCCATTCAATGACTTTTCTTCTTAGTCTTATTGCTTTTTGATATTTTTCTTTTCAAGGTAAAAGTTGGGGGGCATTTTCTTGGCATGGTGACCAGAGGTGACATTGTTAACCACACGCATTTCACAAAAATGAGAAGACTGGGTCATGATGAGACCCCCTTTCCCTTGGCTATGCCACCAAGAGCCACTACCCTGGTTTGGAGACCAGATAAATGGTAGTGTCATACCGCTACATGCCCATGGACCTAATAGGCCAGCTCACGATGAGACCTCCCATCCACTAACTAGTACCTTGTGTTTTGTTTTATCTTACAGGTCCCCTCTTCTTACTGAGAAGCCTTTTATTTCTTTCTCAGGAATCCCTGGGCAAAGCATCTCAAAGGTTTCATTTTGGATTTTAACTCTTGCCATCTACTTTTACCCTCCGGGCCTTTAGCCCCTTCTTCCCACAAGGCAAGGTGCAACCCTTCCTAGTGTGGCAAACCCAATGCCCAAACCAAGGTAGGGGAAGATGAGAGGAATAATGATGCAAAGTGGTAAGTATGGAAGGAATGGATGAGCATTTTTTCACCCCCCTAGGTATGAACAAGTTAAAGAGCATAATTTCCAAGAAAACGTTATGAAATGAAAGAGAGTTCAATGCAACATATTCAAATTCTTCGAAAATGAGAGTGACACATACCATGATACCCAGACTCATTACCTCATGGAGCAAGACCCACTACTGCTTTAGGATCAGGCTAGTGGGATGGATGTTGCTATTGTTGATAGATGGGTTCCACTGAAGAAAAGGTGGGCCCTCCGGGGCCAAGCTCAAGTTGACTGGATCTCGACATTCCATTTCTAGGACATGTGGGCCTCGAGACATGATCTCCTCAGTTATCCGTAGGATAGGGGATAACATTTGGCTCCAACTCAGGGACATTTTCTCACCATAGAGCACATGAGAACCTCAACATCTCTGGCATGACCTATATTTGCTAGATCTCAACAAAATGAATCAGTAATCTTCAGGTTGGTGATATCACCCCTCACTCATATATGATATAGTGAAGACAAAAATAAGCATGAATATATACATAATGAAAGATTACAAAATTAACTACACTACACTAGCATGATATGAAGATGGTATATACAATAAATGCAAATGCCTACCTACCTCTACTTACTTGTTGGTTGAATGCTAGGTGTAGTCAAATAACCAGTGAAACCATCCTAGCAATATCTCATAATATCTACCTTTGTGCTTCATCATGAACCAAAACAATGATAAGTCAAGCACAAAAATAACATGAGTTAGAACATGTATCACATCATCAGAAATCGTAAAGTCTAGCTCATGGAGGCAGGTGGGAGGGACAAAATTATGCCAAGTCACACTTCTAGGAAAATGCTTAATCCATCTCATAAAGAGATCGTGAAAAATCAAAGGCTCAACAAACCAACTCAAAAAGTCTTAAGGTTGGATACCTTGGACGTCTTCACATCCTGAGGTCTAGGAAGGGACTAGTAGGAACCTAGGGGGGCGATTGACAATTTATTAAGGGAAGGTTGAAATACTAATATAATAAAATTATTATTAAGGTATTCAACCTATCCTTGAATTCTAAAAGTAGGCTTTGCCCCAGAGAAAATTAAAGACAAGGGACATGTTTCCAAACTACACCCTTAGTGGCATAGCAAGGTAAAGTAATCGAAAGGGGTTGGACAACCTTGTCACAAGTACCCTTCTTTGGGAAAGCATTGTCCTCACCTCTATCAAGATCTGATCACAATGATGGTTGATAATCTTATTCATAGAATAAATCCAAGTGCTCAAATGAATACTCATCAAAATCTTCAAGGTATGACCGAAAATCATCAGGAGAAAATAGAACTAGGTCACCCTTGGAGACGTCTGTCACTACATCATTTCCTTGTTGACAAATATCAGAATCATTAGTAACCTCATATGATAGTTGTAAAGGAAACATTTGGAAATGACCCTCATTGTCGTAAATGGGATTCTTATCTGAACCAATCACATCCCACTTACATCTTCCAACATGTATGAACTCATCAATATTATCAACCATGTCACTACCTTTGAAATAACATGAAGGATTTAAAGCATCCAAGGGCTCCTCTAATACTTCTTCACTTTCCAAATCATAAAATTAGGCATCAAAAAATTATTGGAAAGGGAAATAACTTATTGTGTTCACTTCTTGTTGCGCAGGAGCGTCAATGGCTTGGATGACTTCATCAAATGAAAGAGGGTTCAATGCATCATCCCCGATACTCATCTCTTTAATCATGTCTTCATCAAAAAATGAAGGACCTATCTCTTCCAAGGGTTCCTTTACTTCTTCACCTTCTGAATCATAGAATAAAGTGTCATCAGAAAACTGGAAAGAAAAATGACTCACCTCATTCTCTTCATCTTGTGTAGGAGAAATATGATCTCAGAGGGATTCATCAAAGGGGGAAGCACACATTAATCCTTCATCTTCATGTTTGATATCTTTAGGCTCTCTCTCTTTAACTAGATCTTCATTATCCTCGGTAGAAATATGAGTAAAGTATTGCTCTTCTTCATGGGATCGGAAAACTTTATTAGGATCCTTCTCCTCAACCTCTTGTTGGTCAATCCCTTCTTTCTAAGAATTCACTAACAAATTTTTCAAGGGAAACCAATATTTCCAGACTAAGAGCATCTGGGGTATCTTTGGGGTCATCAACTTGAGTTTCTGGAGTAAAAAGTTGTTCTTGCTTGAACAAGGAGATATTTTCCTCGATTTGTATAACCATGTAATAAGATTCTTGGATTGATCTTGGCCCCTTTTTACTAAGGAGAAACCCCAAATTCACTAAGAGTGCATTGGTATAGAGGTAATCAAGGTACATGTCTTTAGGATGATGGATTCTAGGAATCTGATACAGGAAGTTCTCAAACCTAGTATGGAATTCCTTGATAGTATCGTTCTCAGTTTGTTTCATGTACTTGAGTCTTTTTAGTAGCATGTGGATATCTTCTAATTCAATACCCCATTTATTGAGAATTGTTTCTTCTAACTGGTCCATTGATGTGATTCTAGCATCAGGGAGATCATCGTACCATTTCCTAGAATTTCCATGAAGAGTGGTAGAGAAAATTTTCATTGCCAAATCCTCAGCATCATTACTTATAGGATGGGGTTGAAAGAAATCCCAAAAATTATCCATGTGATCGTTGGTTGTAACCCCATCACTACCAATGAATATAGGGAGCCATTTGTCAAGGGTACCCTAGTATTTTACTCATATCCAAGGGTTTAAAATTTCTTGGGTCCCATTGAGAAGCCATGTTTAGCTTAATCATTAGTGGAGTCACCAGATAATCCTTCTAGGGATCATCAAATTGAAAAGAGGGAATCACCCTCATTGGAGGTGCCATGTAAACTTCATAATATAAAGGCTTTGAGGGAAAGACTTACCGAAAAAGTGTCGTTGAGGAATATTGAATCAGTGTTCCCCGACAACGGCGCCAAAATGTTATCACACAATTTGTACTTTCCCAAAGTCCAAGGCAAGTGGATACATAATTCGCGTAACTGGGAATGACCTATCAATGTCACCTTAATAGTAAATCCCTTTCTATTTAGGAGTATGTTGCAGTACCCCAGGGGAGATGTCCCCAGTGACCTGAGGGTTTGAGAAGGATAAGGAAAATGATACAAGAAAATCCCTTCCCTCTCACAGGTCACTCAAGTTAAAAGGGTTCTTTAATTCTTATTGAAGATGAAGCAAGATAATATTGTTTTGTACCCGACCAGAACAAGACAACAAAGCAAAAAAGGGGCACTTTCCAAGTACCAAAATGATATTAGTGATTCATTAGACAATGAACTCTTAAGAAATGTACTAGATGATACAAAATTTCAGCAGTATAGAAGTTTATAACAACAATAATAGATTTGCAATAGCCACAATAATTATTCTTCAAAATGCTTGATAAAAGACTTGAAATAATAGCTTTAACTAGGCAAATTGATAATGGATAGTCTCAAGAAGTTTTAGCAATGTCTAGCTAGCATAACACATCACTTTTATGGTTAATTTGTTGTTGTTAGATGGTTGTAGAAATGTTTTTCAACCACATCAAGTAGGTTAATTATTTAGGCTAATCTAAGGTTAGTAGGAGTTAGCAGGTGTTCAAGAGAAGATGTTCTAAAAATTGTTTGATCAATCAACACTTATAATGGGTAGACTAGTGCCTTCTAGGGTAATGGATTCAATGATGGAAGCACCAAATCTTAGAGAAAAATACAAATGATAATATTTATCCAAAGGGGATGGAGAGGATAAGAGAGGTGTTGGTAGCCCAAGGCCTCAAAAATCCAAGTTCTAGAGATAATTGCTAGAAAGTAATACAAATTAGGCCCTAGCGATTTCTATTTTCCTTAGACAAATTGAAATAAAATATGCAATAGGAAATGGAGTAGGGTTACTAGAGTGCTACAATGGTAGGGCTCTAGTATATACTTCTAGATAGGTGTCTTTCAAGAAATCTTAGCAAGTGGAAGACTATAGAGAAAAATATAGTAACATATGTCTTTCCCCTAGGGTTTCAAGCAAGATATTTCATAATATTTGACATGAAACAAGTGAATTCACCATAAGCATTCACTCACAATAAAGAAATGCAGATTTTCTACTTACTTTACTAAGAATAATCAAGCATAAACCCTAGGTGAAGATCCTCCACATGAAAATTTTCCAAAATACACTAATATTTGCCTCCCCAAAAGTTGTGCACCACTTAATTTCAACCAATAACCCTTAAAGAGGGTCGAATTTCAGACCACCACTTGTGTGATGAGTGAATGATGATCAAAATGAGAGTTTTCTCTCTCTATTTATACAATAATTATAACCTTTAATTAAAATTAGGTCATCAAAAGGTAGACATGGCTAAATTACATCAAAATTCCATTTTTTACATAAATGTCATTAATTAAACCCTAAAATCACTTTTAGAGGTGATTTCATGACCTTCTGGGGTGACATTGAGCTTCTTGGGCCCTGTTTGATGCCACACGTGCCAATTAGCACACAAATGCCTCCATAATGCCAATCCTAATGCTGGGTGACATCTAGGGTCACAAAGGTGACGCCATGGGCCTTCCAAGGCCAACGTCCAGGTGGAAGAGAAAGATCCCCCTGGGTCTAGGTCTGCCAAACTGTCTCCTGTGAAAAGTCCTTCTTTCTTCCTGGTGCAAATCTCTGACATCTCTCTGCCCCTGGCTGGGATCAAAACATCCATCTGTGGGATTTCAGCCCCATGGAGGTTTGAACTAATCATCTCCCCATATGTACCTATCCACCGGGCAAAGTCCTACAACAACAACACGTACGCCCTCGATGGGATCATAAGTCACAGGGATCATAGCAATGTCAATCACATCCAATAATCAAATTACCCAAACATGTGCATCAAACCCCCCTTTACCCAGACAAATGCTAAAAAACGTTATGCAGTTTAACAAGTCAGGTTTGGAAAGGGTCTCAGGATGTCCTATTGGGATAATCCTCCTCACGTTTGGGGTGTTTCCCAGGTGAGAGCCAATCTAGATCATGTAAGTGTGTTAAATGGTGTAGTGGAAGTGTTTGGGCAGAGGGTGCAGTGATAACAAGGAAATGTAGGTCTTTCTTGTGGGTGTCTTTGTAGAGGGCGAGCTACACCATATCATGGATGCCTTTGTTTCCTAGACTATTCAATGTATTTTATTATTATTCTGATTTCTTTTTGGTCTTTTTATTTTCAAGGGAAAAGATGGGGGACATTGTCCTCACATGGTGACCAGTGGTGACAGTGTTACCCACAAGTATTTCACGGAAATGAGAAGGTTGGCTCGTGATGAGACCACATTTCTCTTAGTCATGCCACCAAGAGACACTACCCTGGTTTGGTGACCAGATAGATGGTAGTTTCATACCGCTACATGTCCATGGACCTAATAGGCCAGCTCATGATGAGACCTCCCATCCACCAAATAGTACCTTGAGTTTTGTTTTATCTTACAGGTCCCCTTTTCTTACTGAGAAGTATTTTATTGCTTTCTCGGGAATCCTTGGGAGAAGCATCTTAAAGGTTTCATTTTGGATTTTAACTCTTTCCATCTACTTTTACCCTCTGGGCCTTTAGCCCCTTTCTTCCCACAAGGCAAGGTACAACCCTTCGTAGTGTGGAAAACCCAAGTCTCGAACCAAGGTAGGGGAAGCTGAGAGGAATAATGATGAAAAGTGGTAAGTATGGAAAGAATGGACAATGACCTTTCATAAACCCACTCAATGGAAATTCATTCTAAAGGGGAACCAACTTACTAGGGAATTTTGTCACCCCCCAGGTATGAATAAGTTAAAGAGCATAATTTCCAAGCAAACGTTATGAAATGAAGGAGAGTTAAGTGCAACATATTCAAATGCTTCGAAAATTAGAGTGACACATAACATGATACCCAAACTCATTACCTCATGGAGCATGACCCTTTGCTACTTCAGGACCAGGCTGGTGGGATGGATGATGCTACTACTAATAGAAGGGTTGCACTGAAGAAAATATGGGCCCTATGGGGCCAAGATCAAGTCATTTGACTCTCTAAATTCCATGTCTAGGACCTATGGGCCTCGAGACATGATCTCCTCAGTTATCCCTAGGATAGGGGATAACAAGTCCATCATGAAGAATGATGTGTGGGATATTTTTTCGAGACCTAAGGGGAAGTCTATAGTGACTTCCAAGTGGATCTATAATATAAAATACACAATTGATGGGAGCATCGAGAAGCACAAAGTGGGATTTTTTGCTAGAGGATTCTCTTAGGTGGAGAGAGTAGATTATGAGGAGACATTTTCTCTTGTTGCTCGATACAATTATATCTAGATGATTATCACCCTTGCAACATCCATGGGTTGGAGACTACATCAGATGGATGTGAAGACAACCTTTCTCAATGGAGAGATTGAAGAAGAATTATACTGAGTAGCCAGATGGTTTCATGATACATGAGAAGGAGTCTCATGTATGCAGGTTGAAGAAGGCCATGTATGGACTCAAGTAGGCACCTCGAGCTTGGTATGTGAGGATTGATGGACACCTGATGAATTTGGGCTTCAAAAAAAGTGTTGTTGATCCCAACCTGTACTACAAGACTGTTAATGGTGAGTCCCTAATTTTTGTCCTCTACGTTGATAATTTATTAATCACCAGTATAAAGAGCCTTATTGTTGACTGCGAGTATGTGTTGGACTCTACATTTGAGATGAAGGACCTTGATACTATGCACTACTTCTTGGGACTATATTTGTGGTAGAGAAATGATGAGATCTTCTTGATTCAAGGGAAGTACACAATTGAGATATTGAAGAATTTTGGGATGTTGAACTGTAATGCCATGGCTACACCAATGGTGACGAATCTGAAGAAAATAAGTGTGGCTTCTTCTGATTCTGAAGAGATTAATCCAACCTTGTATAGACAACTGATTGGATCATTGATGTATCTGGTTAACACCAGACCAGATATTTGCTATGCAATGAGTGCACTTAGCTTGTTTATCAGTCAGTCGAGACATACACACTGAATTGTTGTGAAGCATGTGTTGAGATACCTGCGAGGAACAATTGGACATGGTCTGAGGTATAATTCCAATATTGACATGATATTGCAGGGATATACTGACTCTGATTGGGCAGGGAGTGCAGTGGACAGGAAGAGTACCTTCGATTTTTGCTTCACTTTGGGATCTTCCATGGTTTTTTGGTGTAGCGAGAAACAAAATTTTGTGGCTTTGAGCACTGGATAAGCATATTACATTGAATTGGGTGTGGAAGTTTGTGAAGCAGTGTGGCTTCACAAGATCCTTACATATTTATTTGGACATGGGTTGGATTCCACCATTATTCATTGTGATAACCAGAGTTTTGTGAATATCTTAGAGAATCCAATGTTTCATGACAAATCAAAACACATTGAGATCAAGTACCATTACATCTGAGACATGGTGCAAAGGAAGGAATTACCGGTGCAGTACCTTCCTACAGATTAGAAGGTTGTTAATATTCTTACCAAACCCCTTACCAGGAAAAAGTTTGAGTACTTCCGTGAAATACCTAGTGTGGCAGAGAATGCCTCCCTTGTTGAGAGAGAGTTTTGATGTTTTCAAATTCCCAAGACATTCTCCATATCGTACTCCTCTGTGACTAAGTTGAGTTGATCTGTGAAGACACTTATTCGAGAGGGATAAGTGGGTTCGGGATTATATCCCAACTTCCCTTGTGGAGAGCACATGAGGACACATCAAGGGAGTTGACCTTGACGTCATACGCTATGGGGAGTTGACCCTACTATTTCTAGAGGGAGTAGCCTCTAGAAGTCCAGATCATACTCCTCTGTGACTAAGTTGAGTTTATTTGTGAGGACACTTATCCGAGAGGGATAAGTGGGTTTGAGCTTATAGCCCAACATCCCTTGTGGAGAGCACATGAGGACACGTCCATTGTGGAGATCACATGAGGGCACGTCAAAGGAGTTTACCTTGACGTTACACACTATGGGGAGTTGACCATAGTGTTTCTAGAGGGAGTAGCCTCTATAATTCCACATGGGAATGCCATGTGTGACAGACCTTTTTGCTACAGTATCCCAAGTAAGCATTGGGTGGACCTTCTCCTAGATTGGGCTGCAAACCAAGGGAGATTTAACCTTAATCTTCATCGCAATTCTCAAATAAAACGACACTTTTATCTTGCGCATTTGCACACCTTCTTTTGTTTTCATTTTCACGACTGCAAGCGTGAAAACCTTGAGTTGGAAGTCATGATGATGGCGTTAAAATCGTCTTTGGATTGTTACAAATACTCTTGTTCATGTGGTCATTTCACCTCTAACTCAATAATGGTCACACAGTTGGAAAAGACACCAAAACTTTACTCACTTTGCATTTTGTTAATATGACTTCATTTTATAAGTTTGTGATGCAATGATATTCTAGTGATTGTGATTGAGTCCTTGATACAATGGTGGTATGATATTCCATTGTCTTTGATCAAATTCCTTGGTGCAATGGTTTCATAAGAATGCATTAAGATTGTGATTAAACCCATTGTGCAATGGTCGATGTAGTGGTTTCTTTGAATCATACAAACACTTTTGTTGATTTAATATATGGACCAATTGTTGAACACTATGGTTTTCAAGTGGATATTTGATATTTCATTTGGTTAAAATATTTTGGTTATGAATGTTGCGAGTATGTGAATAGTCCATTTGATAATTGGTTTACAATGTTTTGATTGTGATTTGAGTTAAACTCTTTACCAAGGCACTGTCAATTGTACAGCTGATATGATAGTTATGCATGGGTTTACTGCCTTCCACTACCCTCGCACACTTTGGCATTAATGCCTGCCTCCTTACCGGGTTACCTCTGTTGATTTTTGGGGAAATTTCTGAGTTTTGGGTCCTGCGTATACCTTGTCCAAACCCTCACCATTCACCCTTCTCATTGTGTGTTCTCTCCTGGCTCTTGTAGGGCGAATTTAACCCCCATGGTGTTCAGAGTCAGTTTTGGTTTCATTATTTCTAGAGAAGGCAGTTGAAGACTACTCCCGTAATTTCCCCCAGAGTCATGTTTTTGCATGAGCGATTCTGGGCAAACGGTTTTGAATTAGATCAAACCGTGGAAAACCCAGAACCGAATTTAGCCCCTTTACCTTCATTGCAAGCAGTTTCCTCAGAAATCGAGTTGTTACAGAGATCTAGCTCATGTTTTTCAGGTCAATTTTCAAATCC
The DNA here is from genome assembly GCA_010110895.2 of Picea sitchensis. Classification (NCBI taxonomy): domain Eukaryota; kingdom Viridiplantae; phylum Streptophyta; class Pinopsida; order Pinales; family Pinaceae; genus Picea; species Picea sitchensis. Next base: position 20,630 of record SNQJ01S0158981.1, read on the forward strand.
TCTCAATGGTTGAAGGGAACGTATTGGGTTTGTGTGCATTTGCTGAAACGTCTATGACTTCTCCAGACTTGGATCTCAGAACCTCTCTCACTCGATCTACCTTGTCCATCCTTGTGCCTCTTTCCCTCTATCAAACCCTTGATCAATCCAAAGATTCATCAAGCAGTCTGTCAGCAAATTGCAAGACAACAGGCTCTGTTCTTTTAATGGAGAGGCAACCACTGTCACTGTTAGCTCGAAATTATCTTGACCAAATCGAATCATTTTCCTACTTCCTAGGTATGTATTTCAACATCGATTTTTAATGATTTGGTTTGAATTAGCCGATTGTGTTTTCCCCGAATTAGCTCTGTTTGTTTTTAATAGATTAAAAAAAATTATGTTTGCTTCCAATTACCAGAAATGATTTCGTTTTTCTATTTTGAATTAACATAAAAGATTTCATTTTGAATTAATATAAACTATTGAATCATGTACAAAGGATTGGTTTTCTAAATCGAGTATTGGTTCTGTTTTGATTGTATTGATTCAAAAACGATTTTGATAGTTTAGAATTGGCATAAACGATTTGCTTTGTATTGAATTAGTAATTAAAGGTTTGTTTCATAGATCGAATATAGCTCTATTTTGTTTGAATACGATTTCATAGTTTTGAATTGATTCATAAACGATTTGGTTTGTTTTTGAATTAGAAAAAACGATTTTGTTGTTTGGTAAATCGTATCTAGTTCTGTTGTGATAGCATTGATGCAATAAAACTCTGTTTGCAGATATGACCAGCTACAGAATCGTTTGACTCTATTAGCTAGTCATAAAAGTTGGATTTTTTGATGATTTTACAACTGAACATTGTCTAAACTTGTCTATTATTGTCCACCTACAGGTACCTGCGAATTTCAATGGCAAATTGGGCATGTTGTGGCAGTTTAGTAGATGCTTTGGTTATGGTTTTGTTTTAGATTGTTAGTTTGAGTCTAAAATAGGGATTTGGGGAGATTATTCCCAGATTTTTGTAAACTGTTTTGACAATTCCCACATGGATGTTTTACCCTATGGGAAGTCTTTAAATACTTGTAAATTTTTTGTAATACCAGCATCCTCACTCGTGGGAGAACCAGGCTATGGATTTCTAATACAAACTAAGGCAGGGGTTGATGTTTTGCTACAGCTTTCGCTTTCATAATATCAATCTTTTGTTTCATGTTTATGCTTATCAATTTGCACTTGATTAGTGACTACTTTAGCTATCATAGTCTTTTGCAGAATG
>SNQJ01S0158982.1:0-10486 GCA_010110895.2 Picea sitchensis
TGAGCACTCTTGTCCAATGTAAGAGGCAAATAGTCATTGTAGAGGTTGAATGTAATATGCTTTGGAATATGGTTATCAATATGAGCAAGGGAGACCAATTTGAGGCCTTGAATTAGGTGTGGTTTGTAAATTAAAACTATGGGTGATCATAAGAAGATGAGACTGTGCATCAACTTGTAGACAACATGGAAATAAAAAAAAACCAGAGTTGGACACAATCAAACCAACAATAGAAGAAGCGGACAATCGATATGCATTTTGCTAAGTTCTTATTATACTAGGTGTATCTTGTAGAATCCATACCACTTAAAAGTGTTGAGAAATTTTTTCTTTGGATATAATTAGTCTTGGTTATATGCTAGTACATAGTCTATTATTTAGTTATTATATGTCACTTTTGAAACAAACCTTGATGTACGTGCTCTATAAACTTCATGTAGTCTATTTTATTGATATTAAACCTCCTAGTTACAATTAAAAATACAAAATTTGTTGTTAGTAAAGTATGTGTGTAGACATTATGTTATGCATCACCAGATGAACAACTTTAATCTCTACATTTAATTTATATACTTGAAGTAAAGGTCAACAAAAACTAAAACACTGAGTAGTTCATTCCAAATTTACATTTTACAAATAAATCTAGTGATTTAGCTATTATTATACTAAAAAAATAAACCCTCCATAACTAAAACACAACATATACACAACATAAGTAACAAATTAATAAGTACATTTGACACTAACTTTAGACAAATTTCAAAAATTTAATTATATTAGATAATAAAATAGTAACTTCTTAACTAAGAGTTTAAATGTACATGTTTAACAATTATAAAAAGTTCAATATATAAATTGAAACTAAAAATAATTTTTTTGGGGGATGGAAGGTATTGTACAAAACTCTAGGCACTCGGTGCGAATAGGTAGAGTCCATATGGACTCTTCCCATTCACACAGAGTGCCATTTGGACTCTGTGTGAATGGACAGAGTCCATACGGTGAATGGACATAGTCCAACCAAAAAAAAAATTACAAACATAAACCAAATTGACCTAGCCTATATGCCTACTTGTTGTGAGGGAAATATCCTTATGGAATAGCAAATAGGGTTGGACTTTTCATGCAGATATGACCTAGAGAAAATATACTTTCTACCTTCGTCCCCAGACTTAAATCCCATTTATTTTCAGTAAATGCATGGCTAGATCAACCTACCTTGTTCCATACGTTCGATGTCGATCCCTTGTCATACTTGATTACTTGTTCGTAGTTCTCCTTTCCAACGCTGAACTGCATACAAGAAAAGAAACAACTACACATGGATATTACCTATAGACTAACGGGTTAGAAATTCAAACATGTACTTAGCAAACTATGAATAACTCATGAATTGGGAAGGGAAAATACTTTCTTTATTACTTTGAATGAGTCAACTTACAAAAGTTGAGACCGGCCACCGCTCCACGAACCTGATCCTGGGCTCCTCTTCAACTGTCCTCCAACTACTTTGATTTGTATCTCTCTTGGCACAAGGAAGGCTAAAGGGTTGGGATAATGGGAATACGCAAATGGGCAGAGTTTCTTTGCTATATTTTTCCTCCTCCAAATGGGACCCCTACCCCTTCTTTTATAGGCTAGAAGGAGTTAGGTATTTGGACGAACCCTCGGCCATGCATGGCCGAGAGTTTCAGTTAACTCACCCATAGCTTTTGTGTTCCGTCGACAACTTTCCTTTTTTCATGCTTTTGTCGGTCCACACGAGCTGTTTTAGGTCAGCCAGTGTGTACACGTGTGCAATAATGGAGTAGGGAACGTGGGCCTTTATAAAAGAGGTTTTTTAAAGAGTTGTTCAACAGTGTTTTGACAAAGAAGGGATATGAGATGGCCTAATGCCAGGTAAGCATGTGTGGTGCAATTTAGGGTTATAAGAGATGCCCCCTAATGTGTGAGGTCAGAAGAGCATATGATGGCCGAAATACATTACCAATCTTTACTGATGTGCCAAACGATTGAGCCCAAGGATCAAGAACCGGAGGCACCATCTGCAAAATAACAAATGTCTCACCGAGGCGGGCATACCCATGCTCGGGATAAAATAGAATCATGGATACCAATCAAATACACTATAGATCCATGTCATATAACTATATAAAGAGTAGTCGCGAACAATACACAACGGAGCTACATCTCAAAACAAAAAAGATATACATATAGGGTAGGAGTGTAATATGAGTGTACGACTGCACTACCCAGAGGTCCTCGACGGCTCATCGGTCATGGACTTGATGATCAGACTGAAGGCTTCATTGATTTTGAACAAGGACTTGATTGGACATTCAGGGTGGCCGGGCATGAGGGCAAGAGACAAATTGCAGAGGGGTTGACTCAGGCTTGGTGAAAAACTTCCCTTGGACAATTGCACGACAAATGATGAGACTCAGGCAGCATGGCATTAACATAAGTTTAAAAGGCACGAGGAAACGTAAACTCTCCATATGTTTGGAAGAATAACCAAACAGGGGAGGACACAGCTCTATGTAGTGAGAACAAGTCATATTAAATCCTAGGGTTTGATGAACAAACAGACAAATGTGCTTTATCCAAGGGCGACTCATTACGCTGCCAATAAAGAAAATACTTTTCCCTTCCTCTTTTTGGGGTATATTTCATTTTTTTTTTTTTTGTCCTTTTCAATAGTTTTGGAAAAATAATAATAAAGGNNNGGGGGCCAAGGGTGTTAAAATGCAGAAGAAAACTTGTTACAAGGATGACATATAAGGTATGCAAACGTGGTTAACAAAACACACAATGGTAACGTCCTTCGATGTAAGTTTAACAAGCCTAGAGAAGGTAAGCTCGGTGGTTTTTCATATTTAGAGAGTCTGAAAAAACATAAAAGGAGACTCCATTGGGGTACCTTTTTCGAAGGTAGTCTAGTCGGTTTGAAAAAGGGGTAAACTAGTACCGACAAGACATCTATTCAAAACCATTTTAACGAGTGTGATAAAGACAAGATCACTCGGCCATTTTTTCATTTTTAAGGAATTTGAAAAAATCTTAATTATGGACTCCGTCAGGAATGTTCTTCTAGACCAATTTAACGAGTGTGAAAGAATAAGGTCACTCGAAGATATTTCCAATTTTAGGGAGTCTGAAAAGAGCTTAACTTATGGACTCCATGGGGGTTCCTTTTTCATAAGTTTAGTCCCTCAGGCCCGAAAAATGGGTAAAATTATACCTGAGAGTACTCTTCTAAAGAATGGAAGTTCCATAGAGTATACCTTTGTTCTTACAGTTGACCGTCCGAACCAAGAAAGGGGTAAACTACTGCTGGACAAACGTGACTTCAAATTTTAGTTTAACGAGCGTGAAAGGCCACAAGATCACTCGACAATATTTTCATGTTTGGAGGGTCTGAAAAGGGGTTAAAAGATGACCCGTTATTTTTTGGGAGTCTTGAGGGTAAGGTCAAGAGCAAAGAAGAATCATGCAAATGAGGCTCAAACCTGTATTCATAAAAAACTACAAGGACTCCCAAGCCTACAGTGTTTTAGAGACAACATGGACACCATAATGAAACCAGTATCTACCTAGGGAATTCATCTTCTGATAAGATCTATCGCCAAGTTTCGATACTTCTAAAGCAGATATGATGGTTCCGTCTCACAACCTGAAGGGATCGATCCTATGGCAGAGGAAAAAGACAATGAGATAAAAAGTCAGAGTAATAACCTAACCTATATGCTCAAGTTGATTCTCGGAAAAAAATTTCATGGACCGTCGAGAATTACTCAAAACTCCCAAAAAATGTCCCAATACCCAATCAAATCCCTCCGATGCAACTCCTGAATCACTCTAAATGGTTTTTGGTATAAATAAAATGATAAGGGAGGCCAACAAAGTGACAAAAGGAGGCCAAAAAGTCTATAAATAGAAGTTGGCATCTCATTATCACCATTGCTGATTTGGAAATTGACTTTGGAGCCAAAAGACCCCCTTTGATAAAAGTGGTGATTCTGGGAGCTACAGTGGACAAAACGAACTTTTGTCTGGACCAAGTAAGTACAAACTCTCTTATCTTGCATTTTATGTCTTTATTTTTTTATTGGGTTTCATTTTTTAGGGGGGCGTCGACCTTTAAAAGGTCGGCCCTAGGTCCACGCGGGCTGTCTCAGGACATGTCACATGTACATTCGGGCAGAGTAAACTCTGCCCGCATGTACACGCGACTGTCACCATTACAACACGCGTGGGCCGCCTTATTGAATGAAAAAGACTTCAAAATCAAGGGTTAACTCTCCTGAACCTTTTTGTTTTGCAGGATGTATGTCCACTGGAGAGAAAGAGAGCATGAAGAGGTGAGTGAGTTGGTCAGGGAAGACCCCAATGCTATGGCTACCTTGATGCAATGTGGGTTACTCAAGTTTTTCCTATGTCCTTTTATGTGGGCACAACCGAGGCTACTTAATGACTTGATTGATTACTGGCATTTGGATGTAGAGGCATTCATGTTAGAGGGGCAGTCACTTGTGCCCATAGTTGAGGACATTTACTTTTTGACTGGCCTCTCCAGGAGAGGGGAACCAGTCAATTTCTGAACTTTTCCTATGGGGCCGCATAACATAGCAGAATTGATAGGTCTATACTGTGCAGATTATATAGACCGCGTGAGCACGCAGGTGCCCATAACCAATATCACTGACTTATCGCTATAGGCGATAGTATTGCTTATTGGGCGAATTACTGGTTCTGCGGCTCTACATCAGGTGTCTCGTGCATAGATGAACTGTGATGTCCAGTGCTTAAATGCAAACACACAGGAACTTCAGGTTTGAGACCATTCTGTTTTCATTCTTTTTTGAGAGAGTTTCGAGTTTTAGTCCTTGAGTAGTGGTAGAAGGGCATCAGGCCTCTCTTCCTGCTTTGTGTAGATGGGTAGTATTATTGCCGCGATAGGGTGGCGAAAGGACCAATGAGTCCTTCGATGATGACTTCTTCGCGTGGTTGTCACGACGGATCCTGGTTATAGAGGACTACCCCTATGCTAGGATTGATTTTTCGAGAGACCCTGAGATATTAGTATCTCCTGGTGAGGAGCGAGGGGAGATGGGTAAGTCTCCACCTTTGTAGTTTTTTTGTGTTTTAAACATATGTAATTTTTATGTTGTTTTGTTATATATATCATTTTTTTGTTATGCCAGAGTATTTGACGGATATGTGTTCATTTTGTGCAGATGTGGGACCTGTGCGACCCACAGACTATGATAGGAACATTTGTCGTCCTCGACTAGGTGCCGCTCTTGCTACCATAGGGGGACCAACAGTGGCAGGAGATCTTCCAGCCGAGGAGGCTAAGAGGGTTTTGAGACGAGTCGAGCGTAACTTTACTGCGCTCACCTATTGATGGCAGAGATTGAGGACCTGCCACCACCTATGCAGCCTCATGTAGTAGGGGCACCACGGACGTGGGTTCAGTTGTTTCGGCATTTAGTCAACACTGTGGACCAGTATAATAGGGCCCACAGGCCTTGACTTTAGCTACACATTTTGACGTGCCACGAGAACAACTTGTATATATTTTTTGAGGGCATAAGCCCTGTGACTCGTTATTGGTCCTATTTTTGAGGCGCTTGCATCCATTGGTGTACTCTGGTTACTTTATGATATTATATATGGTTTTTTGGTATTTTGTGTCTTATGGATTATGTGTGCAAATATGTATTTACATGTTTATGTGAATGTTTTTTCATATGTGTGCAAGATGCCAATCTAAAATTTGATTAGCTAGAGTATCTGTAATTTGGTTTAATCTCCTAGGAACATGAAAATATGTAATATAATCAAAGTTTCGTTCTAAGAAACGTACCTTAAGGAATCGTCGGTGTAAAGTTGGATCATGAACCCGGTATACTCTGTTTAACTGAGACACAACTAGTTGAGCGTCGAGATAGACCCGGAGATGAGAGATACCCAATGACGAATCGTCACAAAGAAACTCAATAACTACACTATACTCGACGACATTATTTGTGGTGTTACCTAAGCATATACCTCTGGAAGATAACAACTGGTCATGAGGTGTAAAGATTACCCAAGCTGCAGAGGCAAGCCTCCGAGTGTGCCGACTAGAACCATCTGCATACCCAACAAACACCTTGGAATCACTTGAAATCTTCCACAGTGATGAAAGATAACATCAATGACACATCCATAACACTTAAAAGAAACTAAAAAGTAATAGTACAAAGACTATACATATGTTACAAAAAGTTACCCATAGTGACCTGCCTATGATTAATACTTCTTGAGGTAGAGGCCATTTCTAGGCTCCACCAAAGAATTCCCTTCAAAATCAACCAGACGATAAACAACCTTTTTTAACACCTCTTTTATGATGAAGGGTCTGAACCACATGGGTTTGAATTTTCCTACCCCCAGGGGGTCCTTATATTGGTCATAGACCAGAACAAGGTTGCCTTCAGAGAAAATCTGAGGACGAATAGGCCTATGATACTGACACTTGAACTTATGTTTGTGAGCCTTGTTGGCCAAGGCTGCATCACGACGATGTTAATTGAGTTTCTCAAGGTATACTAACTGTTCTTCAAGTGGAGAAGTGTTTGGCAATAGCTGTACTACCAATTTTAGAGACAGAATCTGATATTCGATGGGAAAGACTACCTCCAACCCGTAAATGAGTTGAAAATGTGAGAAACTGGTTGCAGTCTTAATAGATGTTCGGTAAGCCCATAATGCCGAGTATAACATCAAATTCCAATTTGACTTGGCTAAGTTGATAGTTCATTGTAGAATGGTCTTAAGAGTTTTATTTACAGCTTCCACCTGCCCATTGGCTTGGGGGTAGTAGGGTGATGAATTTTCTTGTCGTAACCCAAGATTTGATGTTAATTCAGTCATCATATGGTTCTAAAATTGACTGCCATGGTCAGTGACAATCTCCCTCGAGACGTCGAACCTTGCTATGATCTAGTTGAATAAAAAGAGAGTTGCAGCCTCTCCATCATCTTTAAATGTTGGTATAGCTTCAACCCACTTTATGAAGTAGTCGACAGCTACAATGATATAGCGATTCCCCCTTGCTGAAGGAGGGTTGCACATGGTGTAATCAATCTCTCACTTGGTGAAGGGACCAACTGTGATGACAGGAAACATGGGAGCAGGATGTGCCCTCATCTTCCGAGAGAATATTTGGCACGGATGGCACTTCTTGACCGATTCTGTACAATCTTTGATAAGTGTCGGCCAGAAGTAACCTCTTCGTAGAATCTTTTGGGCTATTTCCATCCTAGACAAATGACCGCCACAAAATCTGGTATGGAAATCGTTAAGAACGATAGTTGCTTCCTCATGAGTGAGACATAGATGTAGGATGCAGTCTACACCTCTCCGATACAACATATCATCAAGTATGAAATAATTCTTAGACTGATGGCGTATATGTCGACGCTCATCACGAGAAGAAGAAGTGGGGCACTTCAAAGTCTAGAGATAGATAAGTATATCTCCGTACCAGGGATCCGAAGATGTGATCAAAAACATACCTCCCTGGATAGGCGATTCTTCAGGCACAACGTCACCTGACTCAACCGGAAGTTCCGAAATAAGTTCTGTGAAGACCAGTGACTTTTTGGACTTTGTTGAAACGAAGTCTAAGTCAAACTCCTGGAGGATGAATATCTATCTACTGATTTTTCCACCTGTTACCCGTCGTGTAAACATGTACAGAAATGGATTCACGACAGCAATGACGGTGGTCTTGCGAAACAAAATGTAATGATGGAACCATTGAACAGCATGAATTGTTGCCAACGCAAGTTTTTCGATATGAAAATAATTGAGTTCTGGTCCTACGATGCCTCGGGTCAGGTAATAGATCACGTATTCTGAGAACAAGTCATCTTCCTGAACTAAAACCATGCTAATGGTTGACTCTATGGCAGCCAGGTATAATAAGAAATATTTGTTATAATTAGGTGGCCGTAGTAGAGGGGCAGTTGTGATGGCATGTTTTAATGCATTGAAAGAGCGTTGAGCGGCATCATCCCAGTAAAAGGGGATGTCTTTATTCAGTAAACACATAAATCCCTTGGTGATCTCGGCTTAGTTGGCAATGAAGCATCGTAAAAATTTCACCTTGCCTTGTAGACTCTAAAGTTGAAGGATTGTACGTGGGGGGGGAAACTGAATTATTGCCTCAACCTTGAGAGGATCGACCATGATCCCTATTGTTGACACTATGAAACCTAAAAATCGTCCTGATGTTACGCAGAAGCTGCACTTGTTTGGATTTAGGCGAATCCAAAAGTAGCGACCACGATCGAAGATAAGTCGGAGGTGTGTGTGATGATCCATTCTCTTGCGAGATCGAGATGCTAAATCATCTAAGTAAGCCTCAAATATATGCTTGAGGTCATGAAAAGCAAAATACATGGCCCGCTGAAAGGTGGCTCCAACATTTTTAAGACCAAAAGGCATCTTACGATATGCGAATGTACCCCAAGGACAAATGAATGTCATTTTATGTTGGTCTTCGGGTTTGATTTGGATTTGATTATATCCCAAAAAACTGTCCATGAAAGAAAAGGCCTCGCAACCAACACATTCATTAATGATCTGGTCGATGAATGGTGTTGAAAAATTATCTTTGGGAAATGCCTTATTCAAATCATGAAATTCGGTACATACACGAATCGTGCCTTGTTTTTTATTGACCGGCACAGGATTTGACACCCATTGGGTCAAATGGATAGGATAGATAAAACCTACCTTTAGCAATTTCTCAACCTCAATCTTGATGGCTGCTGCTTTCTTAGGATTAACTGGATGAAGCTTCTGTCAAACAGGCTTGGCATCAGGATAAGTTGTGATTTCATGTTCAACTATTTTTGGATCAATACCTGGCATTTCCTCATAAGACCAGGCAAAAACGTCACGGAATTCTTTGAAAAGATATGTGTAGATTTGAATCTCTTCAGGGGAGTAGTCAGCTCTGATGAAAACATTCTCCATGATGCCATAGTTTTGGGAGATATTGATCGGTACAATTTCAACGATAGTTTCCATATTTCCCTCAACATAAATTTCATGTGTAGCTAATAGATTAATAGGACACGACTGATCTCCCGTCATGGTCATGGTGAATTCTCCTGCTTCGATTCGACTTAACTCTGGGAGAAAATATGATCGGTGATGAAGATCTTCCCAAGGTTTTTTCGGACTAGTTATTTCTTCGCCTAAAGGCAAGACTAAGTCTAACGAATCGGTGTTAGCAAGAGAACCCTGAGCCCAAATAGGATCTAAAAGAGGATATAACTCTTGTGCAAGAGTCAGATCAGTGTTAGCTGAAGCTTTTTGGACTAAAGAGTACGCTACTTCAGCGGCGGACAAGGGCATGGACATACCCGGGTGTGTTGCCTTATCCATCATGGCTGATGGGGAAGGAAGTATCCACAGATCATCGAAGTAAGTCGTGCGGAACGATGAAACTTGAAAAATCTCAACCTTATGGTGACTGGATATAAACTTGATATCGCCTTGAGGGGGTGGGTAATCGAAGGTACCCATCAAGGATGGGCACAAACCAACTCCTACGTTGACGACACTTGGTTGAGGATTATCAATCATCGGGACCATGGATGCCCCCAATGCAGGGTCAGATCTGAAGAAAGACAATTGATCGATGGTCAGTATCCGACCCTCGTGTGGAAACAACAAGACCCAAAAAACTGTAGCAACCACAACTTGCATAGAATAAGTCTAACTCCTTCCTAACAAGAGGTTATAGTCGAGGGGAGCATCAACTACCTCTACTTCGTCACACACAGTCTTCCCTCCTAACTGCACGGGGAAAGAAGGAATGATGCCATGTGGTCGGAACGAATGACCATCGAAAGCGGTGAGGAGAGTAGGTGACAGATACAAAACAGGCTGGCCAACAGCCTTCCAACATGCCAACGACATAAATCATGTCGAGGCACCCTCATCAACCTTCGTGTGAAAGATATTCCGAGTAAAAATTTTTGTGGGATAAGCCTCTACTATCTGAAACGCTACGTGGTAAGGCAGACGAGGTTTTAAGTTGGTTGTATCCAACATGATTGTACCTGGATTACAAGTCTCGGTAGATCCTAAAGCAGTTAACAAGGCTTTCCTCTGGGAAGGGAAGCTTTGGAGGACCTCCAAAGAAGACATCGCACAAGGGGTTTGTGATAAATCCTCCACCACAGAGTAGTTCTGGGCGGCCCTTGCGTTTGGGTTATGAGAAGATTTTTTGAATGTGCCTTTCGGAATGCATGTCATTGTTTCACCCAACGTCTTCTCAATCTGTAGAGGAAGAGATGGGAGTTCAGCTTCTTTACCCTTCTCAGAAGTGCCTGGTTTACTATAATCATGTGCTCTAGTCGATATAAAAGAATCTCCCCTCACCATATATATGTTCGCGGATGCAGGGTTGTTCATAGGC